>JASCZW010000723.1:0-100179 GCA_034211315.2 Aedes japonicus
GATCAAATGATGGTAAACGGTCATCCAGAGCTATTCTATCGTTAATGAAAGAAAACAAGGACGGTGGTGGATGAACGCTCCAGGCAAAGAAATTGCAAGCCTTTTGTGCTGCTGGATCGGATAATCGGTAGTAATTATTGTGTAGGATAGTTTAACCAAGTGCTCCCTTTTCCAGTAAACGTAACTGTTTCCAACAGGTAAGATAATTCCGGATTTTTTGAAGGTTGATGCAGCAGCCACCAGGAAATATTCAAACGCAACAGCTCAACCAATTCATAATGCTGAAGTGGTGTAACTGTAACATCAATTCGACGATAAACATTCCTTGTGGACCTGAAAGTGTATCCTTCGTGCAGCATTCTCTCAACCGAAGAGCGCCAATCCCCACCAGCATCAGAAAAATCTCCATCTCTAGTGGGACTCAAGTGAAAACAGATACTGCTTACCACAACAATTCTTGCCAGGTGTTATAAGTGTAATTGTATTCCTTAATTGTAAGTTAATTATATAGCATGTTGTCTGTAATCGCATGAAAAGTAGACATTGAGAAAACGACAGTCAACGTAATGAACTGCAATTCGCATGGAGATAACGGGTGTCCACTAAAAAATGAGAATGATTTCAATACTTTTCCATCAGAACAAAAACGGCCGCATAGAAATGTCACTTTAGATGAATGAATCGTTGCACTCTCCAGAAAATTTTCATACACTCTTATCTCACTCTAACATGTTCAGTCGTGTTCAGCATGCCGTCGAAACAGGAAGAACTGCGCGCGCGCTTGTACAATTCTTTCAAGCGAACGAAGATCGTGGAAAAAATACACGGTGGACCATTTTTGTCGTGAAAAAGTTCCGGTATCCACCGTATACCGTATCCTGGCATGCATGAGAGTAACCCGGAAGAAAGGTTGCGGCCGTCCAGCGAAAATAATGAATGAGAAAACGCTCCGCTCGCTGCGCAGCATGTTCAACAACAAGGATTCGGTAAGTCAACGGGAAGCAGCCCGAAAGTTCCATTGTTCGAAGTCACTCATCTGCAAGACGCTAAAGAAAGAAGGAATAGTGTGTAGAAAGAAAACCAGATCCCCAGAGTACACAGATGAGCAGATTCAAACCGTGAAATCCCAATGCCGCTGGATGACTCGGAATTACGGCGGAAAATCTTTCGTTCTGGACGACGAAAGCTACTTTCCTCTTTCGAAGTCTCAGATACCGGGAAACGACCGATTCTACACTAAGGACAAATCTACTACTCCTCCAAAAGTAATGTATAAGTTCAAGCACAAATTTGAATCGAAGGTTATGTTATACATCGTAATATCCGATAAGGGTATTTCGAAGCCGTGGTTCAAACCAAGCGGTTTGGCCATCAACCAGGAGGTGTACCAAAGAGAGTGTTTGCAGAAAATACTCATCCCATTTTTAAACAACATCACTCGGATGGCAAATACGTGTTTTGGCCGGACAAGGCATCATCGCACGACGCAAAAAACGCTAACGTTTTTGGAGAGCCAAAATATACCATATGTCCCAAAAGACCGGAATCCGACAAATTTTGCCACAGTGCCGTCCTATCGAGGATTTCTTCGGTCTTTGAGCTCCATGGTATACAAGGATAATTGAAGGCCAAGAACACCAAACAACTTACCAACAGGATCAAAAGCTGCATCCGAAAAATCGATGTGGCTGCCGTCCAACGGTCATGTTCCAGCATCAACGACTACAGCTGCACGGCGGACCACGGACCATATGACAATATTCACTAAACTTAGTTTGAAGATTTAAGCTGACCCTTTTAATAAAATAAATCAGTTTGAACAAAACTTCACTGGTATTTTTTTTCCTGACCCATTGTTTTCGTTCTCATTATTTAGTGGACACCGTTAGGTAGGGTGGGCACCCCTTTAATCAGGGGGATAACCTATTGCAAGCAAGTGACGCTTTACATTATAGAGCATTTTTCTGGTAAGAGTTTTGTTTAGAAAAAAAATCATGTGTGGAATTGGTTCTCCTTCTGGTTATCCTGAATGGATGGAGTTTGGCTACGTTGTTCAATGCAAGTTTGAGATGTTCTCTGAAAGTGAATTAGTTCTGGGATTTTCTTCATACTCATTTAAGATTTCGGTTCACCGACAGTTTATTTGGTTGAATACAATCAGGAATGATGAGGTTTATTGTATCAGGTTATATGAAATTAGTACAAAAACAAATGAAAACTTAGTATGATTCTGTACAATATTTGAACGAAAAAAAAAGTGAAATTGACTCAAATTTTACTTTCTATTTTCCACTAAATAAGCAAAGTCGTACAGAATTAAGCATTTCAATATCTACTATTGATGTTGAGCATCAAAGTTTAGCTGTCAAAACAAACGCAAATCAAAACACACACACCGACGATGACTCACATGAGTTCACACATACATATTCGTTTCTAATGTTTTTGGAACACGTTGAGGGCGCTTCGAACATGTCAACTGAAACAGAGAGGGAGCTGTGTGTCTGTGTGTGTCCGTCCAACGGTCATGTTCCAGCATAACGACTACAGCTGCACGGCGGACCACGGACCATATGACAATATTCACTAAACTTAGTTTGAAGATTTAAGTTGACCCTTTTAATAAAATAAATCAGTTTGAACAAAACTTCACTGGTATTTTTTCCTGACCCATTGTTTTCGTTCTCATTATTTAGTGGACACCGTTAGGTAGGGTGGGGCACCCTTTAATCAGGGGGATAACCTATTGCAAGCAAGTGACGCTTTACATTATAGAGCATTTTTCTGGTAAGAGTTTTGTTTAGAAAAAAAATCATGTGTGGAATTGGTTCTCCTTCTGGTTATCCTGAATGGATGGAGTTTGGCTACGTTGTTCAATGCAAGTTTGAGATGTTCTCTGAAAGTGAATTAGTTCTGGGATTTTCTTCATACTCATTTAAGATTTCGGTTCACCGACAGTTTATTTGGTTGAATACAATCAGGAATGATGAGAGTTTAAACAAATGAAAACTTAGTATGATTCTGTACATTATTTGAACGAAAAAAAAAAAGTGAAATTGACTCAAATTTTACTTTCTATTTTCCACTAAATAAGCAAAGTCGTACAGAATTAAGCATTTCAATATCTACTATTGATGTTGAGCATCAAAAGTTTAGCTGTCAAAACAAACGCAAATCAAAACACACACACCGACGATGACTCACATGAGTTCACACATACATATTCGTTTCTAATGTTTTTGGAACACGTTGAGGGCGCTTCGAACATGTCAACTGAAACAGAGAGGGAGCTGTGTGTCTTGTTATAGGCGGTGTTCGATTTTACTCTTCTTCAATCAAAATCATTAATTATAACCCAGACGTCTCAGGTTTCCTCGAACATGACTCATGCACAGTTGCAATTCTCATCATTTTCACCACTTTTCTCCACTTTTTGCATTGATCAAAGCCCAGAAAATCGCGATTGGCCGGGCAATTTGTCGGATTCATATCTTTCAGCACGAAACAGAAATTTTGGCTGTTGTACCACCCTAGTGTGTCCTTGGCATAATGACAAGCCAAAATATAACTGGACCATCATCGACAATAAACGCTGCTGGATATATTCCTTGATGTACTTCTGGGTGTTAATTGTCTCCGATGTTACGTACGGGCTAGGTATTGCATGCCAGTTCATCAACTTTTTGCCAAATTTTTCGGTGAAAATTGCCTCCTTTGTTTCGAAGATATCTCTGTCCTTGTGTACAGTGAAATATTGTGGTATGAGAAGGATTTTATAAACCAATTTCACAAACGTTTCTTTGCCCATGATTATACCCCCAGAATTTCTCAACAATATTAGATCATATAGTTTGAGGGCTCTCGATTTCACAGACGCAGCCCAATTCCATAAATTCGAGATGCGTCGATCAATCGAGAAAAACTTTTCACCAATTTCTTTGTCAATAAAACATCAACAAATGCTTGTCAAACGTTTTTTGTTCCAACCAGCAGGGACGCGGTGGTGTATGAAACCGTGCGTCCAGATTTACTTTGAATCTAGCTTTATGGTCAAAATTGAAGAAATTGCCATGACTATACCCTTACCTTTAAATGATAGTATTACTAAAATATGCTTTATCCATGCATATTGCACTAGGCACGATTGCGAGCTATGATGCTGGTGTCATTATAGGCGGTCACCAATGTACATTAGTCGAGCGATTTTCAGGAACAAAATAAAAAGTGCACTAAAATGACGTGTAATCAAATTGGTATCTTCAAAGGTGTGTTAAGATCAAGGCGCATCTGAATAAGGGGCCGTCCATAAATTGCGTTCACCGGGGCATGATTAATTTTTTTTAGCTCTTTTGTGTGATGTTTTAGGCTTTTCAAATATTAAAAAAAAAGTAGAACTTTCAATTTCTATAAACAAAAATCTATCATGTACTTTTTATTGAGATATTGGAGCCGCCTTCAAATCGAGTTTTTAACTTTTTCTCTTTTCTTTATTTTTCCATTGCTAGTGCTACTATGTATCTGTGATCAAACCTTACATTAATAACTGTGAACTAGCAATGGCTAATTACGAGTATAGTAACTTGAAACGCTAATAACGAAGCAGTATTGTTGTTCGAAATTAGTTCAATTTTCCAAGGGTAAACTGAGAGCTGAGTTATTAGTCATACGACACTGTGATCGAAAATCTAAAAGTTTCGTCTCTACGCGCACTATCAATAATAATGTGTACGAGAAAGAATGTCTGCAAAAGCGGTTGCTAGCGTTTATCAGAAGCCAGGACTCGCCAGCTCTGTTTTGGCCTGATTTGGCCTCTTGTCAATATGCGAAATCCGTCCTGAAATGGTATAAAGTACAGAGGTCAATTACGTGACAAAAACTGCCCATCCTCCAAACTGCCCATAACTTTGCCCAATAGAAGAAAACTGGGCTCTAGTTAAGCGGAATCTCTTCGAAACTAAGAAGAAAGAAATTGGTACCGATGATTTCAAGGGACGATGGAGAATCGCCACTACGGGCGTATCTGAGGAGACCGCCCGGAACCTGATGGCGTGTGAACCATAGAAAGTTCAAGAATTTTATAGAAAAAAAAGATTAACATCTTAATCAACTGTTGCAAATGTAGATATAACAATATTATTGGAATATAAACAATCGATTTATTGAATTATGTGCACATTTTTATTGCTGCTATTATGTTGGTGTCCAAAATTTAACGTAGATAGGCTTTAATTATGACTACGCTTGTGGAATGCCCCAAAAAGAGATTTGTACTAAATATGAGTTGAAAGAATCAACTATCTTAAGACTTTGCTCGATGTTGAGGTGCACAAAAGCGGAAGACCATGTTTTTTTTATTGAAAGATGATTCTATGCTTATATTTTGCCGTGTTCGTCGACCCGTCGGAAAACGCTTGGATCCACGAGATTTCAATAAACCATGAAACATCTTCTTCTTCTAATTTTGCATATCGAACATATTTCTTTCACAATTTGCTTATTGTTGCTTTTAACTCATAATTCGTCACCATTTTGAATCAATGCACATATGCTTCAAATTTGTCGCCATCTTGAACACAAAACATGGAATGCTTACATCATCTCTTTCATTAAAAACTTGCAATAAAGGGTGTCTCATATCAAACTGCAGCACGGAAAAAACGCTGCAGAAAATTTCCCATTGGGTATTTTCTTTAGAAAACTTGGGTAGAAATAGTTTGGAGTGTTTATTTACCATGTATTTTTATCGCTGTCTGTTTTTCGAAACTCAGAAAAAAAAAGGCATTACCCGAACATCAATCGAATTGATTTTTCGCAAGCACCTGCAAAATCCTTAATTCTCTCATCAGGACAACGGAACACAACTCGGAATCGTGCAGTCAACGGCGAGTCGTGTGATTAATCGTTACTACGAAACTCTGTGCATTGAACGGAAGGGGAAATGAGGTCAAAATGGATGTTCTATTAGTGATTAGCATCACAGGCGTGTCGTGGGAGCGTTTGAACGGGGAAATCCACCTCAAGCGTCTGCCTCCTCCAGATCTTCTGGCCAAATCTAGCTTCGTGCCACTGTTCAAATGTTGTCCTGGACTTTCGTACCCAAGGACATGATCCCCCCCAACGCACCGGAACTAAGGCCCATCGAAAATACTGGGCTATTATAAGAGCAGGCACTACGGAAGCATCCCACGGAGATCAAATACAGTGTGTCTCACAATAGCTGTCACCTTTTTTCAGTCTTGGTTTATTTCAGCAGGGTAATTTTAACAGCGGAATTGATTATACCCGTTTTGAGTGTATTCTTTTGACAGCTTATCCCTGAAGCTAAATAAGCGATTCCGTATGTTTATATTTATCTGCTACCATGGAAGCCATACGGGAGCAAGTTTTAAAATTACATTTGCAAAAGCTTAGACCGTGTCAGATATTCAATAGCCTTAAGCAGTCCGGAGTGAGTAAGCGTTTTGTTTTTCGTATCTTGAAATGGTTCAAGTAAACTGAAAATGTACATATTTAACGCAAATGAAGTGCCAAACGAACTGCTCAAATGTGTGAGGGTGCGAATAAGACGTAATCCAGCCGTATCTGGCCGTAAATTGAACAAAAAATTTCAAATATTCCCTACTTCCATGGACAGGCTCCTCAGACATGATCTGGAATGCAAGCCGTACCAGAAACAACGGGTTCACGGGTTGACTGGGCGTTAAAAGCAAGTCAGGGTCCAAAGAAGCAGAATTCTTTTGGTTCGGCACGGTGACTGCGAGATTTTATTTTCGGATGAAAAGCTCTTCCTCCTTCAGGACATTTATAATCAACCGAATGATCGTGTGTATTGCAAAAATCTTGCCAATAGTCCAAGCAATAAACTAGCTGTACAACGCTATCAGAATGTTCCGAAAATCATGGTATAGGACGCCGTTTGCCCGATTTCATTACTAGACTTAATTACTTTGTTTGGGATTATTTGCTTCAACATATAAAAGGACTTACTTTAGATCTGTTCAAGAAATATTTGGTTGATATTTGGGACCAAATGCCTCAGGAAATTGTGCGTGCCAGCAACGATGGGTTTACAAGCGTTTGCGTAAAGTTATCAAGGAAAGGGGCGAGGGATTCGAATTAATATGGTGTATTTCTGTAACATGTATTATTCAAATGAAAGATAAATGCTATGATTTGGTTGATTTATTTTTCTGTAATCCCATTTTGTTTTAGTGACACCTATTGTGCGACACCCTGTAAATTTATTTTAAAAAAACAAGTTTTGAAAAAAAACAAGTTCTAAGGGCGAACCTAGGGTGAACCCACTTCCGCACTGGCAATAACAGAAAACGACATTAGACAATTAGATACGTTCTGTTACAACCCGAATTTAGTCTTTATAAACTTTACCAACTCAATTCATAATTTCACGAGCCAATTTTTCCTGTGTTAGAGCATCTACTACTCCTAGGACAGGTTCAATCATTTGTAAAGCATCAACCATTTTGCATATTCCGTTCACTAACTACCACTAACTACCAACAATGAACAAGTTCAGTTTCAATTATGTTGAACTGGGGACCACTCATCGCGGGATTACGTTGAATTTGTGTACTTGTAACGTTGATGTTATGACTGGGTAATGATACTGTTAAATTGATGACATTTTTAGTACATAAGCCGAATGAAATAGCTAGGCGAACACTACATCCCTCAATCATAATTTTAAAGAGTAGCAGCAATTTCACAATTTAAAATTATGTTTTTATGGTCTCAGTTTCCTTAGTTTAAGAAATCATTCTAACATAAGAAGCACTCCCTCTGCCAGCTACGAACTTGAGCCTATAAAAAAATTAATGCATGTTTTGATGTTTTTGAAAATCAAAATTATTTCATTGAAGTTAGCCTCTTCACAACCCCAAAGGTATTTTTAAAATATTAAGAATCGATTGATATTTAAATTTTAAAAATAAATCTGATTTGAAAAAGTGTTTTTCCAATTTCATATGTAACTAGGGTAGGGAATGGCTTATTTAAGGGTCACTATTTTAATCAGTTGTTAGGAAATAGGTCTAAGACTTCTACATTTTCCAAAGTATTTCACTTTTAATGATACGATCATAAGCTCTATCTATCGGGCTAACGAATCGATGTATAAATCATAATTGATTACCAATTTATTACTGTCATTTTGAAAATTTAAAGTAAATCATCTACAAAACTATCAGTTTCTTACCTGCTGAAGAAGTTCACTAAAATTTTGCCTTTGTGTATTTTGCATTTAATCGTGTGTACCGGAGAAGCATGTCTTCATCAGCGCTCTCTCACAGCTAGGCTTGTTGCCAGAATGTGATGTTCAACATTGAGTTAAATTTATGACATATCTAGATCATCTTAAATCACTATTTATTTCATGTTTCTTCTTGTCATTAGAGGTTGATCTATGCTTATAATTATATTGTCCATCATCTGGCACTATCATATGCAATACAAAAATATTTTTCGGAGCTGTCAATAGTACCCAATGATAAATAATGCTTAGCTGTTAGGCGGCTGCTATGGCATCACTGCTGCTTTTGAGAGAGCCCATGTTTCCTCTCTTCTTTGCTAACCATGGATAAAACGCACCGGCATTGTAACGTGAAGCCTGCTGTCTCTTGCATTTGTTTGTTTTTAAACGAAGCATCCCGTTGCTCGGCACAGTCACTTTGACTAACATTTGCGTGAGAGTAAATGAAATAAGAAATACGCATTGCCAATCTAAAGATCAATGACAAACTATCATATTGGTCGTGTACGTCTGTCTCATAAAGTGCTAGTAGACGAGTTTGTGATCGTAGCAATCGAAATGTTTTGGTTGATTGTTTTCGAAAGCGGATGGGTAAAACGAAGGAGCGGTTTAAGGAAATTGACGTTTGCAGCATATCGTGAACTGGTATATTTCAGTTTGCCTTCGCACACATGCACGGAATCGCCCTTATACAATATTGTTAGTTTATGTACAGATTACGGAGCTGAAGAAAATATTTTTTTGATCGGAGAGCGATCCGCATGCGTTTAAAAAGTCCCTGCAATTGGGAACTTTATTCCATGGCTATGAAATTTTCTGAGTCTAATTCGTAGCTGAAGGAATGTAGATGTAAGCAGAGGTGTTAATGTCTAAATATTGACAGTTCTAATTATAGATTACATACAGCTTCATCAAATGTCTCAGGTGCTGAATAAACTGCTTAAAACTCGTCCCTTACCCTAGCATGCCCATAAAAAAAACTGCCAATTCAATAAGATTCTCAAATTAAAGCTTCTAACTTGGTTCGCGCCTTCTTGGATTGAGTATTGCTGGAGTACACTTTCCTTAAAGTCTTACTTTGCGTATGAACTCCAACAACCAATAATAATTCTCACTAAAGAAAACAAATTCCTTGTTCCCTCCCGGACTGGCCGTCCTTCAAACCGTCACGAAATCGCCTCATTACTCAGTCAGTCAGTCACGCTTCCGTTCCAAAAGAGATAAGCCACCAACGGATGGTTTGGGCCAGTGTGAAGGCAACTGTTGCAAACGTGGCGACAACACACTTCTCGCCATCAACAATTATATCCTGGCCGCCGCCGCCGCCACCAACGACGACGACGACGTCGACTATATCTGCTCCAGGAGATATCCTTACTTATTACCATCCAACCAAGTGACAGCTCCAATGAGCTTCGGTTCACCAAATGTCCCCAGGGGGTTTGTTTTCTATCGAGAGACCACCACCGTCAACTAACCAAGCCAACAGCTGCATGCAACCGCACCCGCCTTTGGTGGCAGCCCCACAAGGATCACCGAGATTAAATGAAGTCGTCGGATGGCATGTTTTCTCTTCTGCAAAGCAACGAACGAAGCCCAATAAGGGACTAGAATGTGAAAAAAGAATGAAAAAAAAACGCTGCCTAAGGAAGAAGAATGAACATTTTTGAACTAAATTATATGCTGCGAGTTTTAATTCCCTCCAAATCGTCATCCAGCGTGTGCTGTTTTAATGGTCTTGACGGTGCTCGAAAGTGGGAGGTTTTTTTTTAAAAAGTTATTGTGACTTTCACATCAAAATTCAAATTGAAAATCAAAGTGTCCAGGAATGTGAGTTGAAAACGAAACAAAATAATTTTTAATTTTTCATGGCATTCTTCGTTCAATCCATAAAACACTCAAAAGCAGTTCACCGCAAGCTCATAATAGGTCCGTTCCGGTTGTCACATGCTTGACGACGAGAGAAATGGATTGCCACTCACCGACTGCCGGTGCTTCCTCCCACAATCGTGAGAGTCAAGGCCTGATGAGGAAGAGGGACGGCAAGATAATATTTTCTATATTAAAAACTTTTAATCCGTAATCACATTGTCTTCCGTTTCTGAGGGAATGTAGCAGACGAGAAGTGTGCTAGACGTCTTAGCAGCATGATTAGCAAATAATTCTTCGGCGAACGAAATGAAAAATTAGCATTTAAAATTAAAACGAAAGGATAGTTCCAACCGTTTTCCCTAAAGCGTTTTTTTTCGCTTTCTTCCTCTCACTTCGGTTAGGATCAGTGCCATTTTCATTAGTTCTTTTTCCCATGAGTGGGTGTGATTTCACCCCCCGCTTTTCCATATTGAAAAAAAAAGAAAACATGCGGAAAAGAACGAGGATCAAGAATTGAAAAGCTTTTCTTTTTTAATTTGAATCCAACAGTGGCAGAGCATCGAACTGAGGACGAGGGTAACCAAAGAGCGTTCTGCCAAGGATAATGAACATAGTGGCAGAAAAATCAGTGAACGTGGAGTAGAAGGAATTAATGTAAAAAGTTTGATAATAAAGTATTTAATATAATCCATTTAGCCGCGCGGAAGTACGAACACGGGCTAGTGTAAATAAAATAGGAAGCAATTAATATTGTTTATACTTCTGCTGTTTTGTTTTGCTTTCCGCCACTCGACTTGTGTTCTTCGGCTTGTTGTGTCCATACTGCAGGAGGGGAGTCAGATGATTTTTTTCGAGTTTTTTTTCTTCTTCGAGGTTTGACTTCTTACCTTCTGAATTATCTGCTATTTTGCTACCCGTTCGCCATGCAGTCCGGAAAGTGGGGGCTGTTGTTCCCAGAGTGTTCTCAAGTTGTTATCTTGCTTGCAGTTTCATGTTGTTTCGCTAGTTCTGTTCGTTTTTTTTCTTTTCTTCACAGTTTACTTCCGAAAAAATTAACAGAGATTTCGTGCCTCACTGTCTGGTTGGATAGAAGCAATGCGAAAGGTATTGGAATAATACAGATTTGAATTGAGAAAGAATGAATTCTAGTAGTTCAGCTGAATTTATGTGCATGATATATTTAGATTATTTAATTTGATAAATATCCCCGTTTTTTGAGCATAAGAATGATTGACCGCCCGAAGTTGCTACTCCGTTATTGCCAGATCAACTGTTACACAGAGAACCAACAGATGGAGCTTGGGATTCGCATACATCCTTAAATGTGCAAAAACCAGTGACCCCAAACTAAGGCAATACCGTCGCCGGTCTCGCCCGAATGCAGGTTAAGAATGGAATGGGTATGAATATGTCGACGCGATACTCGCTTTATTGGAAGCCTAGGACACCACTGCACTTCCACGAGAAATCACTTGGATGTTAGTTAAAATGGTTGAGTTTGCAGCAGGACCCGATTTAAAAAACGGTGCGCTGAATTCAACTAACGTCAGCAGTGAATAAGATATTTAACTATGTTCCCCAATTATTCTCTGTACAGAGATGCACATTAAAACTATTCACATTTTGGCACCGATTTAAACCAATAGTAAGGATGTAAGGGACCACTCACTATTACAGTAGAACACAAAAATATATTTAAACATCGAGTTTACGGGCGGATTTAAACCAACAGTAAGGATGCTGTTGGGGCCACTAACAAGTGTGGGTGGTTGATTACAGCAAAACACAAAAATATGTTAAAACATCGAATTCGAGGACCGATTTAAACCAACAGTAAAGATGCCGTTGCAGCCACTCACAAGTGTGGTTGGTTCATTATAGCAGAATACAAAAATCTATTAAAACATCAAGTTTGAGGACCGATTTAAACCAACAGTAAGGATGCTGATGTGGCCACTCATAAGTGTGGTTTTGTTTATTTCAATGGAATACAAGAATACGTTAAAAAACATCGAGTTTGATGACCGATTTAGACCGACAGTAGGGGTGCTGTTGGTATCACTCACAATTGTGGATGGTTTATTTCAGCAGAATACAAAAATATTGGAAAACTAGCGAAATTTAAATTAACCTTCCTAACCATTGACTTTCCTTTGCCCTAAAAAAAATATTTTTGAAGCGATTTTTTATACTTTGGTCTCTAATGAAAAGCATAGATTCTGCACACAAAATGCTGGCCTGTTTTTAATAAACTGGCCATTCTGGGCACATAGGAACCCAGAGCCGGTTCCAGTATGCATCCGAAGAGGACAATTTTGGAGCCTTATATATTTGACGGCTCAAAATTCACGATTTCGGATACTGATCTTCAAAAACATCATGTCATAGACCAACCAGAGGATTTGGCCACATCCGGATACTCTGGAACCGGTTCCGGTTCCGGTCCCAAAGAGGACAATTTTGAAACTTCAAGTATTTGTCACGTTCGGCGGTTCATAATTCACGGTTTTGAATACTGATATCCAAGAATATCATACCAGGACAGTTGGCCACATTCGAATACTCTGGAACCGGTTCTGGTAGGACCCAAAAAGGAAAATTAGGATTAGTCTATAGTTTGATGTATTTGGGTATCAGTATTCAAAATCATGAATTTTGAACCGTCAAACGGTACAAATAGTTAAGGTTTCGATATTCTTCTCTTTGGGCCCTACCAGAACTGGTTCCAGAGTATCCGGATGTGATCAAATCCTCTGGTTGGTCTATGTCATGATGTTTTTAAAGATCAGTATTCGAAATCGTGAATTTTGAGCCGTCGAACGGTACGAATATATGAGGTTCCAAGATTGTCCTCATCGGATGCATACTGAAACCGGCTCTGGGTTCCTATGTGCCTAGAATGGCCAGTGTTGTTTGTAGAGTCCATACCTTTCATTCGAGGTAAAGATATAAAAAATCAGCTCAAAAATAAAGTTTTGAAAGCGTGCCAAATTCTTGGGTCATTTTAGACCCTGAATGCACTATGTGTAACTTTTTTGTGTAGTGCCACCTCTAGAGGTCGCTGAAAGCTGTAACTGCCCAAAATATGTTTGTTTATAAAATTTAGGAAAAGTTAGAAAATTTCAGACCCCTAGTTTATTCCGTTTTGACCTTAGAGCTTTTTCGAGATGTTGATTGGTCAAAAACGACCCCAAAGCAGAAGGAAGGTTTTTAAAGTGTTTTTAAAAAAATGTTTAAAAAAAACGTGGATTACAAAAATATGTTAAAACATCGAGTTTGAGAACTGACGCAAACCAACAGTGTAACTAATTGCTATTGAGAGTAGAATAAACATAGATGAGCGGGAGATTCACCTTGTTGTATCCAAACATGCAAAAGAAACGTCGAATCGTATCGAAATGTTCGTTTGGATACTTCAAGGTGAGCCGTTTGGATGTGTGTGTGTGTGTGTGTGTGTGTGTGTGTGTGTGTGTGCGTGTGTGTGGTTGTGTTTGTGTGTTTAAAAAAACTCAGGTTACCGAACATTTGGAAAAACCATATTGATAGCATCCCGTGGAATGGTAAGCAGATGCGTTCAGCTAGCGGCTGGGAAAATTGTTCACTCGTATGCTTCAAAAACCTCAAGTTATCGAGCCACATGTAAGAACTTGTAAAATTTTTGAAGAGAACTGAAAAGTGATGTACCAAAGTGGGAAAACCACATTGACAGTGCCCCATGGAATGGTAAGCAGATGGGTAAAATTTTTACAGCAGCTTGCTGAAGACATCTGCTAACCATTCCACTGGTTGCTGTCAATATGGTTTTCCCACTTTCGTACATCGCTTTTCATTCGTTCACTTTCCACATTTTGGTGGGTAGCTCTATATAGTGTGGAGTAACTTATGGACGCTTTCCACCCACAAAAACAAAATGAAATATTTCATGCTACTTTTTTGTGGTTCAAAAAAGTTTTCATCCTCAAAAACCAGGTGTCACCACAATTGACAAATAATATTTTTTGTGGTTGGGATTTTTGGGCCTCCGCTTACAGAGGTGACGTGGACTGGTCCTCCTTTCAAACCAACATCAGCCATATGTGTAACTCCAACCGCCCCAACAACATCTCCGAATTAATCCTAAAAATCTGTGAAGCTGCCACCACATCGATTCCCAGAACAAGCCCAGCCCCAGGAAAAAAGGATCTCGTTTGGTGGTCCCCGGACACCAACACTGCGGTCCGCGCCAGAATTCCTTGTTGGTGTCCGGGGCGGCTCTAAAAGCCGCCAAGAAACTTACCCACGACCACCCAGAAAAAGAACTTGCCCTAACCAGTTAGGGAACGTCCATTAATTACGTCACGCAAAAAATGACTTTTTAACCCCCCCCCCCTTGTCACGTTTTTGTATGGCATCACATTTTGTATGGATCGTCATGTTTTCCAAACCCCTCCCCCTTATTGCGTGACATATTAATGGACCTTCCCTACCGAACCCTACGAAACCAATGTCGAGACTTCATCCGACAAGCCAAAAAAGACAGCTAGGAAAATTTCCTAGACTTTATCAACCATAGCGAACCAGCCTTTACTCTATGGAGTAGAGTGAACACCCTTAGTGGTAAGAGAAGGACTAGAGGTATTGTCATCGAAAAAAACGGCCGAAAACTCGCAAACACCGACGAAGTCGCACACTGCAAAAAATAATGAATTTTAACAAGCGCGTTAAATTTCCCCTCGTTTAATTCCAAGCCGAAGGTGGCGTACACAACGAAATTGTTTGCAATCGTTCATGCGCCATACAACAATTTTGGCAATTTTTCATACAACAGGCTTGATTCAGGCGTTATCTGGCTAAAATTTAAATGAAATATCCCATTATTTTCTGCCAAATCTAGCATTCCTCATACGTGCATTAGATAACGCAGAAATTTCAATGTTTCTTTTTATCTGTGCAAGCATCCTCGGGGAACACTTCGCCGACCTTTGAGCAATTGACAACTACAGCGAAACATTCCTGCGAAACAACATCCCCAGTGCCACTGACATCTCCAAATTCTACATTCCACAAGCCCGCGACTAAGCTGACATCAATCTCCCCTTCTCATATCGTGAACTCGAACTAGTCCTATCCAAAACGAAAGGAGAATCTGCGGGACCAGACGAATTCGGATACCGCTTACTATGTACCCTACCGCAGGTAGAACGACTCCTCCTCCTACGACTGATCAACCAGGAATAGTCAAACAATAGCTTCCCTAACGAATGGCGACACAGTCTTGTCATACCAATGTACCAGGCCACGATATTGAAAGCTACCGACCAATCTCATTGGCGTGCTGTGCATTTAAACTAATGGAGCGCATGAAAAATCGGCGCCTAATCAACTTCCTCCCTGAGGGCAACCATCTAGACCACCGACAACACGCTTTCCGCCCAGGCCAAGGAACAAACACCTACCTCGGCTCTTTAAGCGAAGCTATACACGAAGCATCCCACGAAGCATTGATCACGAAATAGATGTCGCTGCGCTAGACATTGCCTAAGCCTGTAACAGGGCTTGGACACCGAGCGTCCTCAAACAATTGAAGTCATGGGAGCTGAAAGGACACAACCTCCATTTCATTCGGAACTTCTTATCCCACCAAGTCGTAGTGTAGTTTCAAGTCGCACTGGGCAATCATCGGTCTCGCACCTTCACCGAGGAAACTGAAGTACAGCAAGGCTCCATCATAGCAGTCAGCCTCTTTCTGATCAAAATGAACGGAATCTTTGCCCGCCTCCCCAGTGGCATGCGTCTATTCATCTATGCAGACGACACACAGTGGTCGGAAAAGACTTTTTTCAGGGCGAAATTAATAACTCCTAAGGGTTGCGTTTCCGAATCATGGTGTCTTCTACAATGTTGTATATGAACAAGTTGTCCATCTTGTGGTGATAATTTGGTAGTTCCAAACTTTACCGATAGTTGCTAACTTTTGAACGAAACACAATAGAAGGGTAATGTTAACAGCAAGTTTGTAGGAAATATAATTTCAAGCAACTTTGTTTCAGACACCATTTTTCTATCTCTTCATTCGAACTACTCATTTGGAACTACCAAATTATCACCACAAGATGGAAAACTTGTTCATATACAACATTGTAGAAGACACCATGATTCGGAAACGTAACCCTTAGGAGTTATTAATTTCGCCCTGAAAAAAGTCTTTTCCGACCACTGTGCGACATAATCCGCATGGTCACTAGTGCTACAGTCAAGGCACTCCGGAAAAAAACATACACAAGCTATATCATACGTCGGCAATTGGACCATCGAAGCCGGCTTCCAACTTTCAGTGAAAAAAAATCCAGACACGTCCTCCTTAGATCCCCAGTCAAGATCCATAACTACACTTTACCCCTCCGTAAAACACTCCAAATCCTCGGCATCCTACTCGACAGACACCTCACGTTCTGCCAGCACTTCAACAACGTCAAAAAAGAGTGCAAACCCAGAATAAACCTTCTCAAAGCGCTAGCTGGCAGACATCCGAAGGCTTATCGAGACTCCAGATTGCAAATTGGAAGTGCTATGCATCGACAACGGCAAGCTTCCATACGACAAGTTCACGATCAGGGCAAATTTCCACCGAGCTATTGGATACAACGAGAAAACATCCGGTCCCATCAAGGAGGGTTACCTCTTTGTCCGCAGGTCACTTTCTACTTGATCGATCCACCTTGCTCGATGCGCCCTTCTTCTTCTTGTACCCGTCGGTTCGTTTTCAAGAACCATTTTAACAGCGCTGTTGTCCGACATACTTACGACATGCCCAGCCCATCGTAGTCGACCTATTTTAGCGATGTGTACGATGGGAGGTTCTCCCAGCAACTGATGCAATTCGTGGTTTATTCGTCTCGTCCACGTTCTGATCCAGAAACCGATACTCATCCTAACCGATTCAGTAAGTGTCATCTCTGTTCTACACTCCGACATGGCCAAACAGCCATGGATACAAGGTACCCAAAACTACGCTCCCCCCCAACGCAACTTTTGCCTGGTGCCTGGATCCCTAGTCACTGTGGAATCCGAGGCAACGAGGAGGCAGATCACCTAGCTTCAGGACGACGAATGCCCTTTTTCACCAGCTAAGCCGACCTTAACTGCAACATCCGATAGCGAATCATGTGAATTTAATAGCTCGGCGGTTGAGCTGCAAACATCAAAGCACAGCGATCAGGAGTGTCAAATTCCTGGCAAGTATTCAGATTATGTTACGTACAGTTCCTTTGGCGACATTGTTTCCCGTCAGCCAACACCAAGACGACGTTTGATGATCTCAAAGCTCAATACCAAGTAGCACACTACGATTAGAATAATTGTAGTAACTTGATTATGACTTAGCAAGTCATATTTATGTTAATTCAACCGAATGGCAACTATTGTGCTACTACCCGATCGCGAAAACTGGATTGCGGCCATGCGTGAATAGGTTAAAGTTTTGGAGCATAACGAAACGTGGAGGCGGACCAGCCTTCCTAGCGACAAGAAAGCTAAACAAGTGTGTCTTCATGGCGAAATGAGGGCCAACTGGAGACATGTACCTCTCGATGTTCGTAAAAGGATTCTCGCAGCGGCCAGGAATCGATCCTTGATGTAGAGTTGATGGATGCCGTTTTTGCGTTCCTTTAAAGCTAGTCTACGGACGAGGTCATCTACATGGAGTTTTCGCAAGGAATTGCTGGTACTTTGAAGTAAGTCCGTCGGCTGAAAATGGCACGTTATGGGCACGTAATGAAAGATCACCCATGCCGCTTGGAACCGAGAATGGCTCACCTCCGACAGCACCACCATTCGAAACATAAAGAGTGACACCTAAAAATGGCAGGACACCTAGACACCTATAAATGATCACCCCTACATCGAGATCAGGTGTTTCTTTCCAGACTCAGATCCGGTCACACCAAACTATTTCACAACTTTAGCGGTCAGGGACCATTCCGGGTCATCTGAGAGATATGAACAATTTAGCTGCCATGAGGCATTAGGTTTGCAATGGTCTTTTTTCGGATGGTGATAAAAAAAAGCTAAAACAGACAATTGCTTTAGATATATTTCCCTTGGAAGGTTACTATTTAAGCTTACTTGCAAACAAATTCTACGCCCTTGCAAGCGGCCTTCAAGCAGTTAACCGGGAGCATTTGCCATGGCGGACGAAAACATGCGTGTAGGCATGTTTTTGAGTTCCTGCTTCGTTTTATTTATCAATGCCTCCTCACCCAAGTGGCACACTACGGTCATTATTAGTTATAGTAGCTTGATTATGACTTAGCAAGTCATATTTATGTTATCTCAGCCAAATGACAACAAGTGTGCCTCTAGGGCAGTTTTCACGACAAAATTGTTCGAATAGATCTTACGTTTCAGGTTGTCCCAGAAATTCTCCATGAGACGGAGCTGGGGGACGTTTTGGGGGTATGACGACTTTGGTACCACATCGATACCAAGCGGAGTTGACATCCCGTTATCCTAGAGGGTTTGAGCTGTTTAGTGGAATACCTGTAACTAGAAATTAGAAGAAGAATTAGTATCTTCCATTTAATTCCAATTACCTTTGCTTATCTTCGACAGATACGCGTATTTCGTCTACAATGTGCAGACTTCTTCAGTGTCTCGTACTAATAACTCGACTCGACCAGTCGAGTTATTAGTACGAGACACTGAAGAGTCTACACGTGTAGACGAAATACGCATGTCTGTCGAAGATAAGCAAGGTAGTTGAGATTAAATGGAAGATACTAATTCTTCTTCTAATTTCTAGTTATCCCGTTATCGCTGATTGTCAGCCACAGCAGCACCTTCTTGGGGAACATGGTATGTGAAATGAACTTCACCTCGGAGCTCACTTCCTTCGTGGGGGAAGTAAAATACGAAGTGCCCTGTCAGTCGTTGCCATCCAGGGTGAGATATGTCTCGTCGTCCATCACCACCGCCACGTCGCAATTCGCCGGGAAAATCGAGTTGACCATCTATTCAATCGCTGCCGCAGCATCACTGCCTGCAGCTCCAAAACCAGTGGACGCGACTTCCGCTTCCTGAGATATATGTTCATGTTCGCCAGGTAATGTTTCACTGTTTGGCCGGTTGAACCGACCTCCCGGCCAAGCGCACGCAGCGATGTAACCACTTTTCCCTCGGTCTTCCTCTTCAGCATCGTTTGGAGCTTCTTGTCACTGAAGGTAGTCAGCCGTCCGGAATTGGGCTATCTTTCGATGCTCTACTTGTTGTCTAATAGTGCCAAGATGTTGTAGATGCCGGAACGGGCGTACTTTGTGGACGCCGGAGGTCCGTTTTCGACGCGGTGGAGTGCCGTTCTTTGAACGTGCACACTTCTGAACGAAGTTGCTTCACTGTTTTTGCCATCACGGTTAGAGTTCAACTGATAGAGCTGTCAAATTTTGTCTGCTGACTCATGGGTTACTATGATTGATGCTGCATGAGTAGTTCCGTCAGAGCGAGTGAAGGTAAACCCATGAGAAGTCCCCAAATCTAGACGCAATACAGAATGCGGTCGCAAATAGTCGTGCCCGGAAGTTTTACGACCAGAACCTAATGAAACCACACTGCTACGCTATGGATGACGAGACATATGCGAAGGCGAACTACAACCAGATTCCAGGAAACCAGTATGCGACTGCCAAGGATAAGTGTGATGTTCCCGAGAACCTCCGGACACAGAAGATGTCGAAGTTCGCCAAAAAGTTCTTAATTTGGCAAGTGATTTGTACTTGCGGAAAACGGAGTACACCTTTCGTTACCGCAAGCACAATGGATGGACAGGTGTATTCGAAAGAGTGTCTTCAAAAGCTACTTCCCTCTCTTCCTCTCCTGAAGATTCATGACGGTCCGACGATCTTCTGGACAGATTTGGCACTATACCGTGCCGAAAGATCTGAACCGCCAAAACTCTCCGGAAATGCGCCAAGTAAAAAAATTCTGGGCCATTATGAAGGAGCACCTTCTAAAACGACCTAAAGTCATGAAGAATGTTAAAGAAATGAAGAAAGCATGGGTTAATATCCAAAAAACTGTCGATTCTGAAGTGGTGCAGAACCTTAACGGGGTTAACGCCAAGGTTCGCGCATTTGGATAAAAAAAGGCGAAATAAATGGATAATGTCAACTTTAATTGCTTTTTTTATTCCCGAAAATTTGTTGATAATCGTTTGAAAACTCGATTTTTGAGAATGAATTTTGTGTGTGCAAGTTTTCAACGATACACCCTTTAAGTGTCCCATGCATGCGGGTTTCTTCGCCTCGGCGGTAGTAAGATCCTAACATCGCCTTGGCTTTTGAAAAACAACTGATTGCTATCAAAGTTACTGTTGACTGACGCAATAGGTTTTCTATGATTGACGATGCATAGGTTCTTAAGATTTGAACTTGATACTAGCTTAATCAGCCATAAAACTAACCTTCTTCAGCTAAATTTATATTTAATCTTCGGCTAAATTTATATCTAATATCGTAATACTATCTCGTCCTGCTGAGTGATTTAACCTCTCCCATTCCACGGCCACCGAACAGAGGCTAATTGCAGTTCGTATTATTTGGTCACTTCATCTTACACCCGCCCAGGAGAATTAGCGCGCGCGAGTTCGAGAATAGCAAAAGTTTAAATGATCATCCCGGTCTCACGCGACGAGATTTAAGCAGTCATTAATTACAAGCCGAGGCTTATACAAATCCAAGAAACTAAAAAAAAAAATAAGAGTTGTTGTACGCCCGAGCACCTTGACCGTAGCCGCCAGTATAGCATCGGAAGGCAGAAGTAGCGCCCTTTCTCTTTGCTTCTAGGTAAAACTGCGTGTAATAGGATTAAAATTTTATTACCCTCATAAGTGCTCAAACATAGACACAGCCACATGAAAACCCCTTTTGGAATTTCCGCTGCCGACTTGCAAAAAGGCAATTATGATCTAACGACGACAACAACGACGATGGAGGAAGAGGATTGAAAGTCTTATTGCTTCTTTCCCGAATTCAGTCAAGCAGAGCACATGTTGGATGGGTATGTGAGGATGATAATAGTATTTCAATTTTCTGCGTGTCTACTCACCGAGTCGTTTAGTTGGGATGAGCGTGTGTCGCAGCATGCCATGATTTCCCATGGGAGATCGGTTGACTCTGTCTTCTCGGTTACCAAAGAGACCCATCCGAAGAAGGCTTTAAAAGGCGGCGATTACGTAAACGCTCGGAGCAAGGTAATCTCACTTTCGTTTAGACCGAAGGTAGAACAGAGTCTCACATGAAAGATAATTACTCTGATTTAATCATTCGTAGTCAAGGTTTAACCAGTTTTATGGCTTGTAATGAGTCAATCATAAATTTTTCATAATTACGTATTACTCTTCATTTTTCGGAATTGGTTCTATTAAAAGCCAGACGTATTCTAAACACCAAATAGGTAAGCAAAAAGTAGCCATTGTGACAGGACAGGAAAAGCTCTGCATTGTCCATAATTGGGCAGGAAGTAAGCAAGGCAAAAGTGCAAAAAAAAAGTTAATATGCCATAAATCAAGTTTCCTGCAGTTCCAGCAGCATCCTTCCTTACCATACTGCATTATCTTCCCAGAATTCGAAAGGTCGAAATTCTGGGTACACTCAAAACTAACGGAAAATACAGCTTCTTCGGAACTTAAACTGTCATTTGGGATCTATTAATTAGGTTAGTATGCAGATGTTCAAGCACATCTCATGCAGAAAAATTAACCGAGGTCAACTTTTTTAATGCTCCTAAATGTATTCACTTTATATAAGAATCTAACATTTCTCGGTTGGGTGTATACTTGCAAGCCAGAACGCAGTCAGCCATGCTCCAAAAAAAGAGAAAAGCATTCGACATCCATCGAATGAAATATATTGGCCGTAAGAGCATTATTATTGTAGTGCATCGGGATATCGGCTGCTGCTACTGTTGCAGTATGGGATAGGAAAGTTGCAAAAGTCCTTGCACATGTCGTCCCTTTCAACCAAGTATGTGAGTTTGTGCGCACTTTTCTCGAAGGTGGAAAAGCGGTAACGTCTGCCAGTAAGACAGCCACGCCATCTTCGGTCCTCGGTCGAGCTAAGAAGGGCTTACATATATCTGTCGGGAGATGCTAAAAAGCTTTCCGAACCATTTATAGATTGGAAATTGGCTGCATTTCGGAGGAAATAGATAAGTTAAAGGAAGCTTTGGGAAAATTTAATACACTCCCCCACGGTTATCGAACACCTACAGTTATGGAACATTTTTGTATTTCATGCTATATATTTAGCTGAAAACCATTTTTTTGGTTGGAATAACTTCAATGGGATTCAATTAAGTCACAATCAAGTTGCTGAAATGAATTATGCCAGCTTTGTGCTGCTTGGACTATATTCATATATAATGCAAATATAATGCTAAAAACCCACATTAATCCACCGATGGTGAGACTGAACCCTTCTTACACTTCACCAGAACTACGAACTCAAATGTGGCCAATATGGTACTGGATACATATTTTCATCAGAAATTCCAAGAAGATCCAGGAATATTCAAACATTTAGTTTATAAAATGAACTATTTGTCAATCCTGAACATATTGTTTATCGAAGTGATTAAAATATTGATATTAAAAGTGTTTAACGACCTATTATATAAAAGAATAATTTACACAAATATTAGAAATTTCGTATATTTAGTCCACAGAATGAATTTTGATTATCAATACGGAATCAAGATGCTTAATGAATACTTAATACTTAATCGTCAAAACTGTGTAGTTATAGTAGATGGAAACTTTGTGCAATTTTCGAATATACTCGTTGCAATTCAAAACCACTCGAGCCAATCGATCCTGAATTCTATAGAGTCGCTTAGTGTGGCTAATCCGCTGTATGTGCTATACAATGCCCCAGATTTGACACAATGGAATGCAAGCGGCATCGATGTTTGGTTTTGAACTGCAACGAGTATATTTTCATCTCACAATTCGATGCTCTCGTTCTCTCAGGTATTGTTTTAGTCATATCTCCATGAATCATAATGAAATTTTGACCAGGTATTTGGAGATTTCAGAGCTTTGATTTGGCACCAACAAAACTAAAATCGCAATACAAATACACAAATAGCTCATTATGTAAACTGTTTGATTACTATTATAATAGGCCTTCAAGTACTGTTTCGTTCATATCTTCGTAACAAAATGTCCGAATGAAAAAAAAAAATCAATAGCGTTCTATGGGAATGTTGTAGCTTCAATTTGCCGTCAACAGAACTGAAATCGGTTCACAGATGGCTGAGAAACCGATGTGACATTATTTGTAACGCACACACACACATACACACACACATACACACAGACATGTGCTCAGTTCGTCGAGCTGAGTCGAATGGTATATGACACAGTCGGCCCTGTGGGCCTCGGATAAAAAGTCGAGTTTTCAAGTGATCTTAATACCCTTCTTTTGGTGTAAGAAGGGTAAAAAGGCGAAACAACGTGCTAATATAATGAAGAAATGACAGATTGTAAATAGCATTAGTAATTATATATCAGGCACCTAAATATAACTGTTAGTTTTGATAGCCCGTTTTTGGCACTTCTAATGCTATTATTCTGCATTGTATCTTCTGTCAATTCGCGATTTATTTTTAGAATTATTTCTTCTTTTGCTTCTCTTAGAGAAGGAAAAAATGCATGTAACAATGGGCAATAAACAAACCGCTTAGTGTAAATTCATATTATTCGTACTGAACGGGTGTAATAGTACACAGAAAAAAATAATTAATTTTAACAAGCGCGTAAAATTTCCCTCGCTTAATTCCAAGCCAAAGCAGGTGTAAGCAACGAAATTGTTTGCAATATTTCATGCGCCTTACAACAATGTTTACATTCTTTCACACAACAGGCTAGATTCAGGCGTCATCTGGCTAAAATTTACATGAATATCCCATTATTTTCTGCCTAAAAGGCCACTCCCTTTTAGTGCATTAGATAACGCAGAAAGTTCAATGCTTCTTTCTATCTGTGTATAAGTAAAGTTTTGTTTTGTAAATTTAATATACTGCAAACATTTTCCGTAATGTGTTTCGAACCAAGATACCTTGTATCATCATGCATGATTGAACCGCTGCCCAAGCTGCCTGGATATTTTTGAACGCTATGAAATATGCGATTGACCTCTCAACAGAAGAACTGTACACAGATAAAAAGGAACATTGAATTTTCTGCGTTTTCTAATGCACATAAAGGGAATGCTAGATGTGGCAGAAAATTATGGGATATTTCATGTTGATTTAAACCAGATAATGCCTGAATCTAGCCTATTGTATGAAAGATTGCAAACATTGTTGTATGCAAACATTGTTTACGCCACCTTTGGTTTGGAACTAAACGATGCGAAATTTAACGCGCTTGTTGAAATTATTTTTTTTATTCTGTGTATGCTATTTCGGTCAGAATGATAGGGCTGCCAGTGTGTTAGGAATTACATTTATTCAGCTTGGAAATTTGGCAAAAAAAAATTAATCTAGATTTCAAATTCTTTAAATGTTAGTTAAATGACAAAACATAAACCTTTAAATTACCAAAGCCCTGATGCCAATATTGTCCACCACTAATATTGACGAATAAAGCATAACATTGGGGTACAGCGGAACACGTCTTGGACATTTCAGAACTGTTTTGTCTAGATGGTTCAATTTGTACAACAGCGGCTTCAAAGCGTTCTGTGAAATGCTGAGTTGCATGCTCCAGTTTCGAAGGAAGAAAGACAAACTTTCTACTTGGCTACTACAAGGAACAGATTCACTAGAGAGTTCGTCTGACTATAAGCGGTAGCAGAATTGTTAGAGCTTTCATCTTTGGATTCTACGACTGAATTTGAAGACTTTGAACTGGCTGATGGAGTTGTAGCTGTTTTGGGAACCAAATCATCAAAATGATCAGGTGTGTTAAGTTTATAAGTATCGTGGTTTCGATCCGATTTCACTTAACGTCTATAATTTCCACTTTTCCAAGTTTCTGTTCCTCTCGTCCATATTGTTTTTTTTTTGTTGTTGTTGCTAAACTCCAAATTACTCCTCAATACTTTTGTTATCAATTTCTTAGAAATTATATGCGGATATAATGCTGGTGATAAATTCATTTGTGATGCCTATATGAAGCTTGTATGCAAAACATATGATAATATAGAACTTTTAAGTACCATTAATACTGTCATAGTTCTATTATCGAACTATAGATTAATGCTTATCGTTAGCTGGGTAGACCTCGCGGTTCTTTCTTTGCTTCTTCCCGGACGATCCTGTAAATTTTGCATCGTACGTGTGTAATCGTACGACTGTAATCATTACATTTGTAATTAGCACCGTAAACAGCTTGAATTGGACTTTTCAATGTTTTTGCGATACATACCAGACAAATCCTATGCTTATAAAGCTTAATAACTGCACTTCGCAATAAATTTGACTTCATAGCCGCACGAAACGTAAACTGATTCCAACGAAACTTTCTGTATTTGTTTATGATAGACCAAGGTTGCAATTTACACAGGTTTGCTCATTTCTGCATGTGTCAAACTCAATCACTGCAACTGAAATAAAAATCACGGATAATTTCTCCTCCCTGTGTATAAGTTTAAAAATAGCTAATTTGCTTGTTTCGAAGTGTTCCATACTGTGAATGGAAACAGGCTGTTTCCCACAGTTATAAAATACATCGTATTAATGCAGTGTTCTCCATGTTTCAACATGAGGTCATGAAGTACGTTTTTTTGTTTAGCATTTCAAGCATATTGCTTTCACAAACTGTTTTTTGCTTGCTCTTAACATAATGTTCTAAAAGCACTTTCACAGTTAGTAATTGAGAGTTTTCGATGACAGGTACCATTTTTGAATTAGTATGAATGTGTGGCAAGTATAATTATACCCATTACCAAGGGATTCAAGAAATTTTTCTCAACGTAAAAGTCCACTTTTACTTTCGGAAAAATATTCCGCTCGACTATTCCGTAAGTGAAGGTAACATTTCGTTCCATACAGATCAATACTGGCCTTAACCGACTGAGGTTAAAGAGAATCATGAAGTACGTGTATTGGTGTATTGTGTATTGTGTACTATAGACTGTTCCAGAAAGTTTAAGCACACTTTCAAAATAACAAAAAAGTCATGTTTTTTTTTAGTTTTAATAATTTTATTTGGCAAATATTTGTATTTAGGTTTTATATGATATTTTACTCTCGTTTAATCAAAATATTTGATCATAGCCAAGACTCCTAACATTTCCTCGACCATGAACCATTAGCTTCTGCACAGTGGTACTTCCCACCATTTTAACAACTTTTGGCCAATCTTTTTTAAATTTTTGGATGTCGTCCGCTGGTTTTATGAATTTTCGAAGCTTTGCTTTGGTTAAAGCCCAAAAGTCTCGATTGGCCGTGCCTCCGGGCAGTTCGGCGGATTCATGTCTTTCGGCACGAAAATACATTTTGACTTTTGTACCATTCTAAAGTGTCCTTTGCGTAATGACATGACGCCAAATCAGGCCAAAACACTACTTGACCTTCGTACTGCCTGATCATCGGCAATAATCGCTTCTGGAGATATTCAGTATATCTGAGTGTTCATCGTCTCCGTTGTGATGTACGGACTAGATGTTTTACCACACTCGCATATTGCCTGCCAAACCATAACTTTCTTATCGAATTTTTCGGTAAAAATTGCCTTCTCCGTTTTGGGGATGTCTTTTTCTTCGCTTATAGTATAGAATTGTGGTCCGGGAAGCGTTTTGTAATCTTGTTTCACGTACGTTTCATCGTCCATTATTATACACCCAGAATTTCTACACAATAACGAATCGTAGAGTTTGCGGGCCCGTGGTTTCACGGACGCGGCCTGTTTTGGGTTACTTTTGGGTTTTTTCTGCTTTCGGTATGTTTTAGCCCAAGTCTGTCTTTGCACGCATGACGTTACTCGACGAGGTCCCTATTTTTCGCAACATCCCGAAGGAAGTCGCTGGTTTTCTCTTGTAGGCATCACTGATCTTTTTATCGATATCCGGATTAACAGGACCGGATTTCCGACCACTCTTCGGCGCATCTTCAAACGTACACTGTTCTCTATATTTTCGAATCGCAGATCGTACTGCTCCGACGCTTACACCCTCTTCCTTGGCCAATTTCCTCAAGAAGAGTCCACTCACAGTGCACCATTTGTGCACGATACTTTTTCGTTGTTCCGGAGTAAGACCGCGCATTTTGATAGGTAACACAAAACTGAGCACTTTTTTCATGCTATATCATTCAGCAATGTGCAAACAAAAGGACGCAGCCAAAACATGTTGAAATATTTCATTATATTCAAAGTGACCGTTAAAATAAGGTGTGCTTATACTTTCTGGAACAGTCGTTATGAATTTACATGCCACAGAATCAAAAGCGCATGCAGTACTGCACCGACGCTTGAGAGCGAGAAGCACGAAGTACAATAAAATCCCGACAAGCAGCGGAACGTTTTACGGATCCTGTGACCACGCCATACCGTCGAATTAAAAAACCCACCCCAGCTGAAACTAAACAAGGTTATCCGATGATGTTTGTGGACGTTTCAGAATATTCATTGCATATGTTTGAAAATTTATGGTAGCTTTGGAAAGCCTTTTAGGTTACGGTTACTTCTGTACATCTTAAGTTCTGAACTCAAGGTCAGCTTTTATGAACTTGAACATCCCAACATACTCTGATAATAACAACTGATGACATTAGGGAGGTTTGAGAAAACGTGATGATTCATACAAAAAATTAAGCTCCACTCAAAAACGTGGGGGGGTATAAAGAGTATTTTGTGTGTGACGTGATTAATGGACGTTCCCTTACAGCAGATTCACTGAATGTGTTTGAATACAAATCGTAGCTTTGATAGCCTAGAAGGGTTTAGTTACAACTGTAAGTCCTACGTCCTGATCTCAAGGATAGTTTGGATGACCTAGCAGATGTCACATTGCCTTATAATGTTTGTTGACTCTTAAGAATATTAATTGAATATGTTTGAATATTCATAGTACAATACAAAGTTTATTGCCTAAAAATTTATGTTACAACTGTTAATCTTAAGCTCTGAACGCCAGGGCAGTTTGGATGATATCAAGATTATCTTCTTGTATACTTTTACGATCGAATATATTCACTGGATATGCTTGAATACGTGACGTAACTTTGTATAGCCCAAAAAGCTACTATTCCTACCGTCGACTTTAAGTTCTAAACTCCAGGATAATTTGGATTACTTAGAGGATCACAAAGTTATAAAATAATAATTGATGACTTTTCAAAAGATTCATTTAAGGTGAATCGCTGCTCCATGTATTTTTTCCTAACTTTTATCTCACTTCCGCAAACTCACCTGATAAATCTCGATTGTTAGTGAATGAACATTGAATCGAACTCTATCAAATTGCTCACAGCAAGTAAGCATACAAACTGATGTGATTAAATGTTCAATATTTAGTACAGACTCTGAGTTATATCAATTCTAAATGTTGAGGTAATGACTGTCATCAAGAATGATTCAGCATAAGCTCTTAGCATGATTGTATACATATAGTAACTTTATGTAGGCCAAAAAACTAGTGTTACAACTTTAAATCTTATTTTTTGAACTCAAGGACAGTTTGGATGACATAGATTTTACCAAATTATCTTATTTTGTTTTTCGTACGTTCGAAAATATTCTCTGAATATGGTTGCATACGTAGCGTAACATTGTATAACCCAAAAGCTATAGTTATAACTGTAGATCTGTACTTCACAACATACTAGATAATCTGGAACATCACGAAATTATCAATCTTTCATACAAGAGGCTAGATGCAGGCTGGCTTATCTGGCTTAAATTTCTTACATGAAATATCTCATTATTTTCTTGCCAAATCTAGCATTCCCTTCATGTGCATTAGTAAACGCAGAAAGTTCAATGTTTCTTTTTATCTGTGTGTGTTTAAACGTCATCTAGAAGCATCAGTGGCGCATCTAAATCGTGCTTAGACTATCTGGGACACCCTATACGTGCTTCATATGGGAATATCAAGGCATCCCCCATCGCGTCCCTCTCATATAGGCTCATTTTAAGCAGTCCATTTGGTTCTGGCCCTTTTAAAACGTTTATGTGCAGCCTGTTCACACATAAAATAATCCTCGATCCAGTCAGCAGAGCACGTCCATATCTCTTTTCCGGATCCGAAGGTCAGAATTATTGCAGATTTTACTGATTATCTAAATCTAAATCTAAACTGTTCATGACAGTTCTGAATGTTCTTTTGCTGCTACACAGCTCGAAAGAAACACGCAATTTTCTGCGTTATCGAATGCACATAAAGGAAATGCTAAATTTGGGAGAAATTTGTGGGGTATTTCATGCAAGTTTAAGCCAGATAACGCCTGAATCTAGTCTGTTGTAGGGATGATTGAAAACATTTTTGTATGGCGCATGAATATTTTCAAACATTTGTTTACGTTATTCAAGTTTCCTTTTGCTCGAAATTAAACGAGAGGAAACATAGCGCCTGTTAAAACTTATTATTTTTGTCTGTGTACTTGATGATATTTCAATAACGTGTAGCGACACATATATGTATAAAATTTTAATTTCATCATTGATCCATAATATATCACAAACTGTTCCATAATAGACCTTCTTGCTAATGTATTCCATTGTATAATTTAGAGAAACATTCGAAATAATTTCACGCTTACTTTCTTTTTAACAAACAAAAACGTACAAAAACCACTTTGTTAATCCTTACCTGTCAACAAACGTCATCAACGAAGGCCGAAAAATAAAAATAAATAAGTTACGCCAAAAACGTAAGTGTACCAATAATTGTGTACGGTGGATACCAATACATAACTATCGCTTCAATAAAGGTTCTAACGAACCTCAAGAATTGGAGCATTTCCTATAGATTATAAATGAGACATTTCTTTGCCATAAAAAAATCCACTTGCATGACAGTTGTCTTATTATTGCCAGTAAAAATATTTGATTACCGTTAACTTACTACTAAAACAAATCCAACTCAACTCAATCTGCCTTAATAAATTTCATAATCGTCTTGGAAACAGCAGGTCAGGTACTCCACGCTTGCTTTGTTCTCACCCGAAGAGCTGATGCTGATTGGTTTCCAAAACATTTATTGCCAAATTCAGCTGCACCATAGCCGAGTCCAATTCTGAGCAACCGCCACCACCACTAGCGAACAAGCAGCCAATAGGACGTGAAGCGGAAAACCGTTTCACTTGAACGAACTAATTGAAATCGAAAAGCATGGGGCACGACTTCGACAACGACGACGACGACGACGATACTGCAGCTTCGCCAATTTTGGAAGCTTCGCGGGATAAAGAACGTTTATCCCAATAATCGTCGCTATCTGGTCCCATGGTTTTTACCACCCCCCAAAACAGCAATAGTGGTTTGCTCTCAATCTGTTTTCCTACAAAGCATATCAGCCATATCGCTCGGCTTTGGCAGGATTTCTGTATCCGGTAGCCAGGAACGTAGAAGAGCGAGAAGTTTTATGATATATGATCCGGCATAGTCAATGGGACGCAGTAAATGGCATTGCTATACTGATTCTACCAGCAAAAAGCGCAAGCCATACCGGAGAGCCAATTTGAAAATGTCACGTGGAACAAAGTCGGATGGGAGCAGCTCGAACATATGTTAATTAATAACCCTGTTTCTGTGATTTATGGCCCCTTCCATCGGTAGTGAATGAATCAAATTAATTGAGCTACCATGCGGCTCCTTCATCCCACCATGTGATTTTTTTCACTCTTTTTCACCTTTTCTAGCGAACACATCGCTTTCCCGTTTTCGCTTTAAATCCGGTTGAATCGACGTTCCGGACCATCAATATCAACATAATTTCCATTTTCTCCGAATATGTCTCCACTCCGACGGATGAGGATTAAATCCTAGATGGCTGGGATTGAGCACTCTTCGCCTGCTACGATTCAATTCACCGTAGATCTAGTTATCTGCGGTGTCAATGTTTTGAGTTGATGGTGCGGTGCAACGACGACTCGATGAATTCACACCTGGAAAAACGTAAATGCGCTTAAAGCTTCCCATTGTCGTAGGAACGTCATCATCATCGTAGGAAGAATCGGATCGGAAGCGCACTCGCAAACACCGGGAAGCACTTTACAATTTCTACACCACGACCAGCCATCGACGCTGCAACAGTCTGCTTTTGACTGTTAAATTATTGATAAGACAAGGCGACGACGATGATGATGATGACAACGGAAGAGTTGCGCTTTGGTGCTACCGTGGCTCTATCCATCGAATTAACCATTATGTTTACATTTTGGTTGAACCGGTCTGCCAGCAGAGGTCTCCCCGACAGTATTTATTTCCTACAATTGGGAAACATTCTTAACCCGAAAAATTCTTCACAACCATTCCTTCATTCCATTCAACCATAAGTTTGCTCATTTTGGAAAAAAATAAGTCTTAAAATCCCATCAGCAAAAGGTGTTCGCCACCTGGTTGTGAGTGCAGGCAAAAGCTTGACTGAATGGTAAATTGAGTACAATTTGTATCGATGCAAACGATATCTGTTCGTACGCCATTAAAGATGTTTGCGGTTGTGATAAAGAGAGAATGTTCACGAATTTGTCAGGTAATATGAAATTCCGAGGTGAGATTCTAGTGAGTATTGAGGATTGTATACATAACGGGTGTCCACTAAAAAATGAGAATGATTTCAATACTTTTCCATCAGAACAAAAACGGCCGCATAGAAATGTCACTTTAGATGAATGAATCGTTGCACTCTCCAGAAAATTTTCATACACTCTTATTTCACTCTAACATGTTCAGTCGTGTTCAGCATGCCGTCGAAACAGGAAGAACTGGCGCGCGCGTTGTACAATTCTTTCAAGCGAACGAAGATCGTGGAAAAAATACACGGTGGACCATTTTTGTCGTGAAAAAGTTCCGGTATCCACCGTATACCGTATCCTGGCATGCATGAGAGTAACCCGGAAGAAAGGTTGCGGCCGTCCAGCGAAAATAATGAATGAGAAAACGCTCCGCTCGCTGCGCAGCATGTTCAACAACAAGGATTCGGTAAGTCAACGGGAAGCAGCCCGAAAGTTCCATTGTTCGAAGTCACTCATCTGCAAGACGCTAAAGAAAGAAGGAATAGTGTGTAGAAAGAAAACCAGATCCCCAGAGTACACAGATGAGCAGATTCAAACCGTGAAATCCCAATGCCGCTGGATGACTCGGAATTACGGCGGAAAATCTTTCGTTCTGGACGACGAAAGCTACTTTCCTCTTTCGAAGTCTCAGATACCGGGAAACGACCGATTCTACACTAAGGACAAATCTACTACTCCTCCAAAAGTAATGTATAAGTTCAAGCACAAATTTGAATCGAAGGTTATGTTATACATCGTAATATCCGATAAGGGTATTTCGAAGCCGTGGTTCAAACCAAGCGGTTTGGCCATCAACCAGGAGGTGTACCAAAGAGAGTGTTTGCAGAAAATACTCATCCCATTTCTTAAACAACATCACTCGGATGGCAAATACGTGTTTTGGCCGGACAAGGCATCATCGCACTACGCACAAAAAACGCTAACGTTTTTGGAGAGCCAAAATATACCATATGTCCCAAAAGACCGGAATCCGACAAATTTGCCACAGTGCCGTCCTATCGAGGATTTCTTCGGTCTTTTGAGCTCCATGGTATACAAGGATAATTGGAAGGCCAAGAACACCAAGCAACTTACCAACAGGATCAAAAGCTGCATCCGAAAAATCGATGTGGCTGCCGTCCAACGGTCATGTTCCAGCATAACGACTAAGCTGCGCCACTGTTGACCACGGACCATATGACAATATTCACTAAACTTAGTTTGAAGATTTAAGTTGACCCTTTTAATAAAATAAATCAGTTTGAACAAAACTTCACTGGTATTTTTTTCCTGACCCATTCTTTTCGTTCTCATTATTTAGTGGACACCCGTTACCTTGGGAATAAAAAAAAATCATATTTAATAAAATCTACCATGCAGAACAGAATGAAACCTCAAATAATCTTTTCTATCACCTTCACCTATGCCATGGGGAATTTCAATCACTTCATATTCAAAGCTTGCTGTGTAAAAATTTAAATTTGTCAACAGAAATCAATTTTTCAGAGTTTTAAATCATCTAATGCTTTCAGCATTCTATATTTATATGCAGCCTTCTTACCTCACACAGCCCCTACGCCTCGTATTCAAGAAAACCAACATCGGGGAGAAGTCATTACGCATGCAAATTTTCCATGCCTTCATCCGAACGATGAACTTGGTTGGATAAAGTGAAGCAAAATCCGAGACTGATGAGTTCTTTTTCAAATGGCAAAGGTACAACTAGAATATGCACTGTATTCATGTGAATCCATATAGTTCCTCAACAGCAGTGAGTCACACAGAAAAAGTGTTGATATTATATTACACATGCAATTCTGAATGCACACTTCGCTCGAAGCCATTATGCTTGAAACCCGGATGTGAGATGCTCATTTCATTCAATAACACGACTACAAGTTTGCATAAGTATGGAGATCCTTTTTGCCGGTTATCCAAAATTCCACTCTTAAGCAAACCAAAAGTGCTTCACAGACGAGACCGCCCCTCCTGGGAGGTGAGGGACAAAGAAAATACTCGCTGTAGCCATCATACAGATCGTCGCGTTCTTTTCATGTTAATGTTGTGAGGTCTAAGGATTTGAAATGCGGTTTCCTTTTTGCATATGCACATTTTCGTAGATTTTTATTATATGATAATGATGATGACGACGTCATTATGATGATTGTCAAGTTTGTTTATAGTTACGATCTTTCGTTTGAATTGACTTGTAGCAAACTTACAGCTCAATGCTTCTCGCCTATCAAGATGCACACAAAAAAGCAAAAATTGGAATTTTCACGAGTCTTTTATCATCGGTGGTTAATCTAGTTGTAAATGTGTGATTTCATCAAGGGTGGTAGCTCAGCACAATTTTCTCCTTTGCTATTTTTTTTTTTTTTTTTTTTTTTGAGTGGCTCATCATGCGTTGCAATGTTCTGGGAGTTCCCGTAATGTGCCGAAGGCCGATGTTTTGACAGCCCAAATTGTTATTTTCTACTGAGCCTGGCAACCAGGCAATGCATATTGGCATGGTTGCTGGTTTCATATTTCTATAAGCTCATCTGTCAAAAGCGTGCCTCAGTGTGCCACACATGTGGTATGGATTGAAAATCAAAGTGCCGTTGTTAGGAAACATATTTTTCTATACATTAATTGTTATTTTATATATTCTCCATGCGAGGAGTAACGATTATGATGTTGAAGGAGATGTTCGAGAGTGAACAAATATTTTTCTAGTGTGTGAGACATCGTGGCTGACACACTGTTCTTTATTACCCTTGGATTTCATGCATTTTCTGTAATATTCGTATTATCCAAGCACTTCATAAAGTAAGTAGACGATTGCTTATGTTATAGGCTCAAATTATCAATTTGGCTTAATGAATTAAATTTTGCAATACGTTTAGTTAACTGAATTGAATTCTTATTAGTTATTAGTTTCATAACAATCAGGATTTCTTTCAGATAGAGCATAATGAGATTGTTCTAAAAAGGAAGACAAATCATTTATCCATTGAAGTTACATAAAATATTCAATAATAATGCTTTCTTTTGCAGGAATAGCGATATACCGTAGATAGCAATTCGCAAACTTATTTTGATATCAACTTCAAAATTATTTCGATAATTGAAATCAAAATTAATTTCACTTCACAATTGTCAAATTTGATATCAAATTCATTTGTAATTCGTGTCCACTTTTTTGCGAGAGAAGTAGTTTGATGTCACAGGAATAAATTTGTGCTATCAATTTGGATTTTTTTTTAAATTTTAAAAACGTAGAAGGAGATGTTCGCTCATCACCATGAGGCACCAAGAGTGAACATTGATGTTTTTGGCTAGAATGAAAGGTGTGAAGAGAAAGTGAAAGTTCCGTCAGAGTGCGGCAGGTAGGAAAATTTAATGGATGTTTTTGAAAATTGAGCGAAAGGGCATGTATCCAATGGTACTCGAACCATGGACGTCAATCTTTGCCTAACATCCCACTGCGGGGTAGGTTGTAGTAACGGAACAAGTCCGCCACTTCAACAGGCAAAAATTGACGCATGGAAAGACGCTCATGTACCACTGTGGCTTGTATAGTTATTCTAGCGATCTATTGTGTGCACTCTGTTTATTGATGCGCACATGGGAGAGGAACTCTCTCCTTTTTTGGGTTTGTTTTGATTCGCACCGACTTACAGTGGGACGAAATAAAAAAAAGTGGGACATTGCTATTTGCGGCGAAACTATGAGGTGTGGCCCATTTATTTCTACTACAATTTTTCTAAATTTTTTAAGTACTTTATTTTTGTGCTAACAAATTTGATTTAAGGGGTGTATACACCTAGATAAAAAAATTAACTTTTTTATTTGTGGTTTAAATCGATGATAATGTATGATAAAATTGTACATCAAATTATTTCATGAAACTTTGTAGAAGACAAAAACTTTCTATCTCTTAACTGGACGAAGTTGTAGGGTGAAAAAGGAATGCAAAATGTAATACCCCCTTAAAAATAGTTTTTTCACCATAACTTTTTTATTTGAATTTTCTCGTTGTTTTAATGTTCTACAATGTTTTAGATATTTTGAAAATACACTTCTTTGTAGAAGACAACTAATCATTATCTCTTCATTTGAAGAATTTACGTCAGTTTTAATGAATTTTTTAAGCTATCTTCGAGGATGTGTAGATTACAGGTTAGCAGGTATTAGCAGCTAAAGTTTACGTCAATTTATTCAGTAACTAATATCCTTTAAAATGATGTACAAATTATAGGGGGGTCCAAGAGGGCAGTTAACATATTTCCAAAATGGAAACGAAGCTTTTTATTATATTATAGTGCGTTTAAGTGATTTTTTCATCTCTTTTAATAAACATTTAGACTTGCTATTATTTTTTTCAAAAAAAAAAAGGCAATTCATTAGATAACAAAAAACATTTCATCGTTCTACTGCGAATCTTTCTCTTCATATTCCGAATCTTCATCGTTGGAGGAATTTGACACCTCTTTGTTCAAAGCTTCAGGTTCTTTCAAAAATTGCAATGCATCTTTTCTGAAAGGCTTACATTTCCTTTTCGAAATCTTTCGCATTGAAGAAATCAGTGGGTCTGAAGATACCAACAAACGGTTGAAGATGTCCTGATTTGTGGCTACACTGTTAAATGTTAACAAATAAATAAAGCTAAGTGTTTGGTAGATATAAAATAGAAGCTATATGTACCGTGAACATTTCCTTGCTCGATGCTCTCGAAAGTTTTTAATGTCCTTATTCAGACATTCTTGAGGCTCCTCCGATAGGTGACCGACGGTAATAATGGAAGCTCTTATAATGTCTGCTCCATGAATTAAAACACGATGTACGCTGGATGGCATTTTGTACCAGCCGTACAGCCTCACATATTACTGGGCAGTTTCAATAAGATATATCCTAAACTTTTCTGCATTTATCTCCAATTCCGAAGAAATAACTGACAAAATGTTGAAAAATTTCTCAATGATATCTACGTTCAATCCCGTAATAGATGCTGTGACAGACGGAACATCAAAAAACCTTCTGCCTGTGTTTCCATCATTTGATGTACCTGGGCCTTGCTTGGGAACGTCTATTATGAGGCCCAACTTTCTTTTAAACGCTTCTTGGATGTATTTTTTACGAGCCACGACACTTTCTTTTTCATGAGGTTTTCTAGCTTGCCAACATTTAACATCTAATCGATAAGCAATATGTAGCAGGCATTCCATAAACATAATTTTTAAACATAATATTAAATTAGTTAACAGGAAATAATAAATGTCATGTTCATATGCAAAAATTACCGAATATGACAATGAAGTGTCGAAAAGCCGTATTTAAGCATCTCCTTGTTGGGTATTTTCATTTCCATTTTGCTTACGTCATTAAACTCTGTGGGTGAAGCTCCACAAACATAGCACTTTTGACATGATACTTGACATGATACACAGCACTACACGCCTTACCATCTACCATGCTGCATATCATTGTATGACTGATGTTGATTTTCGAAAGTGCGGAATTTTTGAGTGATGGTCGTAATTAAATGAGCTATTTGATCATCTACATTTTTCTTCTCTTTATGATGAGTTCCTTAGATTCATTGGCAAATTGGATCCTTATTGGGCGGCAGAACCGTGTAGATGATGAGCGGATGTTTTGCCAAATTATTTTTGACGGGCAAGTCTTGACACGCATTTGTACAGGAACCAAAGATGAGACAACAATAGAACTATCATCAAGCTGATTGTCCGCAAAGCCTTGTTTGTAGTTCGATTGGCCAGAGGTACCATCTAAGCCCCATTTTGAAACAATTTCAAGATCCATCAGTTCAGCGTCAGAGATAGTAATTAATACTTCATCCTGAAGAATAACTAACTGCTTAGCCGTATGGTCAAGAAGAGCTTGAAGCTTTACTTCAGATCTTGATTCCGAAACAGTAATGTATTCTTTCGATGGAATACATTTTTCACGAGCTTTCATGAGGACTTGATACGATGGATAGATTTGAAGAACTCATGCTTATCCACAAAGATTTCGAAAAATTTCCGTCAATATAGAAGCACAATGCTTCCTCTTCTGTAAGTTTCCGTGCATGCTTAGCGGATGACACATTTTGTGCTCTCCAAGCTTTTCGTATGCGTGTCGATCGTGTTGGGGTCGACTGCATTGCTTCTATGATTAGTTTAGCTGCATCTTCATTACCTTCACGACGAGCATTCATTTGCAAAGCAAATGAAAGCTCAAAAGCAGACCTTTTCTTGCTGAGATCAGCAACTCGTCTCCTCTTGCTCCGAACAGTCAGCTTATCGAAAGCTTTTTTAAATAAATAAATAAATTTAATGAAAGTTAAATTTTATCTAAAGTTCGAATTCTAGATCTATGGACCTACATTATAGTAATTTCCTCTATAAAGGAAAAAGTAGTAAATCGTATCAGAATATTATTTGGGAACATGAAGAGGAAGATTCGCAGTAGAACGATGGAATTTTTTTTTGTTATTTTGTTCAAATAAGCTTCATTATCTAATAAATTCACCTTTTTTTGAAAAAAATAATAGCAAGTCTAAATGTTTATTAAAAGAGATGAAAAAATCACTTAAACGCACTATAATATAATAAAAAGCTTAGTTTCCATTTTGAAAATATGTTAACTGCCCTCTTGGATCTCCCTATAATTTGTACATCATTTTAAAGGATATTAGTTACTGAATAAATTGACGTAAACTTTAGCTGCTAATACCTGCTAACCTGTAATCTACAGGTCCTCGAAGATAAAAAATTCTTTAAAACTGACGCAAATTCTTCAAATGAAGAGATAATGATTAGTTGTCTTCAACAAAGAAGTGTATTTTTAAAATATCTAAAACATTGAAGATTATTAAAACAATGAGAAAATTCAAATAAAAAAGTTATGGTGAAAAAACGATTTTTAAGGGGGTATTACATTTTGCATTCCTTTTTCACCCTACAACTTCGTCCAGTTAAGAGATAGAAAGTTTTTGCCTTCTACATAGTTTCATGAAATAACTTGATGTACAATTTTATGATACATTATCATCGATTTAAACCAAAAATAAAAAAGTTAATTTTTTTATCTAGGTGTATACACCCCTTAAATAAAATTTGTTAGCACAAAATAAAGTACTTAAAAAATTTAGAAAAATTGTAGAAGAAATAAATGGGCCACACCTCATAGTTTCGCCGCAAATACCAATGTCCCACTTTTTTTAATTTCGTCCCACTGTGCGACTGGGGGGACCAGTATCGCATCGCTTCACGGTGTTTTCTCTCCGAGGTTTCTACGTTGGAGACGACGAGAAGCACTTGCACTTTCATCAGTTTCCCATATACCGACCCAACATTCGATGAGGTATGTTTTGCTCTAATACCATCATACCAACAATCAATATGCAACTAGCGATTTGAAATTGGTTCACTGTTGTAGAACCCCTTGGTCCGAATTAAACCTTGAAGCCCGCACCTTGCTATACATATTTGTGCCTTTGTTTTGATTTGCTGTGTTATTTTGACAGAATATTTGAGAGTGTGTTCGTGTGAGTTCAATATGAGGGGCGCATTATTAAGCTTGGGACCGAGCTTGGGACCGATGTGCTAGTACTGACTGAGCCAAGAAAAAAAAATCATATTTGTATGGGACTTAGAGTTAGTCTATGATCATACTGACTCGACTCTGGATCCGTTTTTGTGCGGTAATTGCGAGTCAGAGTCAGACCTAACCGTTCAAACACAATGATAACGAAAACGGAACGGAAAACGGCAATTTTGACAGTTGCTGCAAATGACTTCGATATGTTCAATTAGAATCGGCTTGGATCTAGCCTGTTTTCTTTCCGACAAGCAGCCATACTCAGATCGGGCTTTGCCGTTTTCCGTTTCCGTTATCATTGTGGTTATGGCCCAAACCCAGGTTTAAAAACGACATTAGTTTGAATTGAAAGCGGATCCAGGAAGTTGATTTTTGATATGTCACGTATGCATTCTACGTCTGATTTATTCCTCAAACAAGAATATTTATCTAAATTGAAAGGCTAGGTAACAGTAGGTAATAAGAAAAACTGGTATAATAAAGTAACAAGTTCTGTTATCCCAGATATCCTTTTGATTTTCGCTGTTATCGGATAACAAAATTAGTTATCAGCATTGGCTAATTTTGTAATCATATGTTAACATTTCAAGCATACAATTTTTGACGAACGTTACTAGTTGGATAAGAAACTATATTATCACCAGAATATTTGAACAAAAAATTTGGCTTATTTAAAAAAAATAGATCACTTAATAAATGAGAATTTGATTACTAATTGATAACATAACTAATTAGCTTAGAGTACAGGATTTGCTATCAAGATGTTCTCACTTATAATAAAATAAGCTAAATGATATTAACGATTATTATTTTGTTATATTTTTTTTCACATGTAAAATATTGTTTTTAGTGTTTAGTGTTGTATATAATAACATTTCAATTAAAACAAAATCAATTTTCTAAACACAATACAAAATCTAATTCCTGTACATCGATTGTATTATTAACATTATAATTAATAAAGTTGATGTAATGTGTTATCGATTTGAGAATAACATTTTTTGTTGCTGTTGTCATGTTAGCCAGAATTGGCCTCACAAATTCATGAAAATAAAGTCTCTACCATCCGCCGAGTGTCGTCGTCATTCTCCGCTGAATGTATGCCCATGCAGCAGCTACTCGAGGGCACTCGCTGAACCTGTGTTTCAAAGTCTCGATGGTGGGCATAATGTTATTTTGGTTGTTTATTCAGCCTCAATATTAACATATTCAGTAATCTAACAATGATAACCTGGGGCCGTATTTCGGATCTCAAATCGAAGAAGTTTTTCTCACGAGCGTTCGTGCAAAAAGTCGTTCGTTTCCCGCGTCACCCCTGTATAAGAATTTGTTATGAATTTGGTATAGTTCTTTGCTGGGGTATTGAAGAAATGATATAAATTAGCTTTTTGGCAGTCATTCAGATTTGTCTTCAGTTCATTTTAACACAACTTCTGTACTTCTTTCGCTAATATGGCAATAGCGAATCCGTACCAACTCCGACTCCATCAATAAAGCCTCCTATAGGTTTCAGGCACCGAATTCCACAAACGTTACAATTTCGTTTATAACTCGTCGTCAGTTAAATTATCTTTAGTTTTCTCTCGGGAGCAATTGGTGAACACTTCTGTGACACAAGTGTCAGTTAACAGTCAGAACAAGAATCTCTATAACCTTACCGCTCAGTCCCTTTACAGCTTACAGATCTCAAAGTGTATTGAATTTGCACTATACTGTGTGCACTGTATACAAAAAAGGTCTACACAGGTGGAGCAGAAGTGGTTAATTTGTATTAGTGTCGTGAGATTATGCACAGCCTGTTTTTTATGAACATGCGGGACATAGATCTCCAAAAGCAACAATTCACAACAGAAGGAAATCACAAGGTGAAATGTTTATTTTCTGTAATTGGAATAGTTTTTAAAAGGGTACGGCTGAAAAACTATATGGATGCGGACGAAAACTAAACATGCTTTGTTATCATTCGCTTGTTTTTGGTATTTTACGTCACTGCCCCAAATCATATTAATACCGACATTTCATATTTATATCATATTTTTATACAGGGTGGCAACATGAAAGTGATACACTCATTTGTGATCTCCTCGCTACAATGTATACCATTATCGGTAGACCCCTTGTGTACGATTTGAAACAGTGACTTGTTGTCAGCTCATTCGTAAACAACAAACTGAATTAGTGCTCTTAAGTTGACGAAAATAGAAATGGATTCATGTAGAGAACAAATTCGGATCTTGCATCTTGACGGATTGACTAATTTGGAGATCAGAAGGAAGCTGTCGCATTTGAAGTTGAGCAGATTATTTGTGTACAGGACCATAAAACGTTTCAAAGATACTGGTACTGTTGTCCCTAAGAAGAAACCCGGTAAAAAACGCAGTGTACGGACGCCCTCAGCGATCAAGGCAGTTAATGAGCGAATTCGAAGGAATCCGGCTCGGTCGACGAGAAAAATGGCGCGTGAAATGAAAATGAGTCACACATCAATGCAAAATATATTGAAAGGTGACCTTGGATATGGAGCTTTCAAAAAACAGAGGATTCACGGATTTACACGCAAGAATATTGAAGACAGAGTTGCCAGATCACGTGCGTTGCTTAAGACGCACGCTGGTCATAACATAATTTTTTCAGATGAAAAATTGTTTACTCTGGAAATGTCCCTGAACAAACAAAATGATCGTGTATATGGAACAAATCTTCGTGAAATACCGGCTGACAAACGAGGGGTTGAACGATATCAAAATGCCTCTGCGGTGATGGTTTGGGGTGCAATATCGTCAAAGGCAAATTACCGCTGCTGTTCATAGACAGGGGGTGAAAATAAACAAAAAGTACTATTTACAATACGTCATCAAGGACCACCTACTTCCCTATGCTAAGAAACTTTTCGGTGCGGAAAGTTTTTGCTTCCAGCAAGATTCAGCTCCAGCGCATAAGGCCATAGTTGTTCAGCATTGGTGTAAGCAAAATTTACCATGTTTCATCAGCTGCTCAGAATGGCCTGCATCGTCTCCTGATTTGAACCTACTGGACTTCAGCATCTGGGGCTACATGCTTGGAAAACTGGGCAATATGAAGCACATGTGTTTGGACTCATTTAAAAAACGCTTGGTTGAGATTTGGGATCAAATGCCGGAGGAGGTGGTGCGTGCGGCTTGCAAAAACTTTGAGAAGCGTCTCCGTACCGTGATTAAATACAAAGGTGAAAGGTTTGAACTTCACTAAGCACAATAAAAGTTTAACATTTTGTCTTGTTATTAAAAGTGAAATGAATGAGAAATACAATTCTGTTTAAGTTTTATAACAATTTCCGAGTGTATCATTTCTACGTTGCCACCCTGTATATTAATACCGACAAACACTTTGCTCTTTACCACCTGTATACACCTCATTGGCTCGGTACCAGAGCGGATCAAGATTCGATCCGATTGAATAAAAAAAACGATTTTACAGCTTTTAGGGCCGACCTAGGCCGAACCAGTTTCCGCACTGGCAATTACCGTAAACGTCATAAACCAACATTTTCGTGTATCTACCAAAGAATAGGCAAATTCAACTTAATTAAATCGAAGTGACTCAACCCACCCGAAAGCACTTCTTATGGGATTATTTTAGGTGGTGCGAGGGTTTTATTTTAGGCTACTGTTCTTTTCAATGTTAAACTTAAAAATTAAAGAAAATATTATGAACACTGAACAATGAACAATCTAATGATTACCATAAACATGAAAGTTCAACTTTGTTTAGATAAATAGTAAAACCAATTAAATTACCGTGACCTGCCCTTATTCCGCGCAGCACCTAACACCACGCTCTCAACATAAAATAAGGAATATTTTGAGAATTTAATTGACTATTTTACGAACGATTACCGCAAATGTTAGAGAATATAACCAACTTCAGAGAATATACCTTACATCACTATTTTGAGGTCTAGTCAAACGCGCACGAATTAAAAACCCCCTCGTCACGTTTTCGCAACCCCCCTCCCTCCCCCTTACTGCGTGACATAATTAATGGACCGTCCCTTGGTAATATTAAACAAAATTCCGTAACCTCTCTACTTTTAAAGTCGATACTGGCCTTAAACCGGGAAGAGCTGTCAATCTGTGTGTTAAGTGCAAACAGGTGAACTCTAGACAAAATCGTCAAAAGGTCTAAAGGAACAATTGTAAACAATGACTTAAAACGTAAATTTCCTGGAAATGCCAGGTTGCTTACATCTATATCTACTACCGATGGGAAGGTAATAACTCATTCTATCTGTTTCTGTTGCTATTTTGGTTGTGGGAGCAAGCAGGTCCCAGAAAAATACGCAAGAGGTCATTGTTTACAAATGTTACTTTCGACCTATTGATTATTTTGTCTAGAACTGATAGTTTTGCCTACACGGTAAGAATCAAAAACCCATTAATGAGTAAAATTTCACCGATTTTCCTAAAAACGGAGTCAACCCTTTTCATAGGTAAACTCGAAGTACCCATTTATGAGTATATAGAATAAATGTGATAAAATGGGTATTTTTTACCCATCTTTGAAAATGAAATTCTGAAGAAAATGGGTTATAAAATATAAAAATCGTGTTTTTGGATACTCTCTTTTTGTTAAATGGGTAAAATTTTACCCATTAATGGGTTTTTGATTTCTACCGTATGAGGAAAAAACACAAACAACAATTTTATGAAACATAAACTTTATTACTCATCATAGAGCCACACAATTTATAAATAAATTGGACCGGAATCTTACTGCCCGTTTTAAAGTTATGACCCTGTTTAACATGTGTTTTGAGCTCATCAACGTAACCGGACACTAGACATTTCAGACCTACAATAGAGCATTGCACCGAATTTGTTAACCTCACTTTTTGACAGTTCAGGAGCTTGTTTTACAAGGTGTTAGAATTTGAGCCACTCAATCGAAAATTTCAATTTACTTTTCCGGATTCTGTACGATTAGATTTATCAAATGATGTAAAGATGAGCATTGGTGACTGTTTCCTGCAATTTTATTTCAATCGTAATAAATTTAGAACTCAAAATCTCAAATCGATCTTGCGGAAAATATTCTAATTCCAGGTAAATCAGCTCCCTGAACTGTCAAAACTGCATTGCTGACGTCATCGTGCAATGATCTATATAAAGAATTCACCGCCAACATTGGCGAATCTGCTTTTGTAAACAAACACTTTGTCTGCTAATATATCGGAAGTAGAATACAATTCCTTCAAATTGAATATATTAGCGGAAAGAGATAAAGCTCCTCTTCGTTCAAGAGTGCTTAATTTGCATTTGTGACCTTTTGTTCAAGAGAAAATGACTACGAAAACCATTGTTTACAAAAGAAGCCCGGTAAAATATTATTACATTTCAAACTGTTGGCCATTTTCTCGTGGTTCCAGTAGTTGGTTATGTTTCAGAAGGTGGTTTGGAAAGTTTTTATTAAAAAGTTTTCATCTTGTGGCCGAAACCCGCAATCAACGGATGGAGCAGGTATACCAGTAGCTGGAGAAGCAGGATCTCATCGGAATTTTCAATAAGAATTCATCTAACTTTTCATTCCCCTAATTGTTTACAGGTTTTTGCGGTGTTCGTATGTTTTTACTGCCAGGAACATGTATCCGGATATGTTTCCGGATTGCACCGCCATTTTTATTAATTATCATATTAATCGTAACTTGAATTTTAGTTCATATATTTAGTTCATATATGAATAAATAAGATAATGAACAAATAACAACGAATATAGTATTGTTTAATGAAACCATGACATCCAAATATGTTGGTGTTAAAAAAAAACAAAAAATATCGAAACGTTTCGGTACCAGACTACAAAGATTACCGAACTGTGTGGTAGTTTTGACAGATCATCAAATCTCTCGTTACCGAACTGTACGGTATTTTTTGACATTTCATCGAAAAATTCGAGTACCGAACGTTTGGTAATTGATTTAATTACCGTACAGATTACCGAACGTTCAGGTGTTGAAAGTTCGGTAAAAAATTACCGAATACTGTAAAATTTTCTAAGTGTGTAGTCTAACCAATTCCAACTATAGAACATCCAATAGAAAATGATAATTCACATAAATGAAGACTAACCATGTTTTCTTTATTGCAAGCTCATCCTCGGTGGCGCATCCCGAGTATTGTCACTTTCAGGGCTTGAAAATATCATATTCAATTCTCAAATTGCACCCTGACTGAGATAAAATATTAATCATCACGCACTGTTCTTAGCGAACATGAAGTAAACACAAATTTGCCTTCATGAATCTCTTGTGCAAGATGAGTCAACTTGTTTTGTGTTGCTTTACTTTGATCATTCATTCGTTCCGGAAAACAGTGAATGTACGTAAGTGCAAACAACTCATTCAATTTCAACGTTCTACCGTGAAGACGAAAGAACAGTCATTCATTTGGAGAATCAATGAAGTGAAAAAAAACCAAAACTTCTCGAATCGATCCTGCAAATGCCTTTTCTCGAACAAATGCCCCACAAACTTTGTAGCGATTTCGGCCATTTAGCCTTTTGGCTTCCTTTGCCTTCAGCCATGTTCGGGAATACTTGAAATCCTGTGACAGAAAAAATCACTCACGAACGCGAAAATGAATGACTGGTTACCAGAACATTCAGTCAAGCAACCAAAATCTCTTGAGGCTTGAATAGCCGTGTCCTTTGCTGTGGTGTGAATAAGTTGTGTGGAACACAAGGACAACGGAATGACTGAGCATAGCAAAATAGTAAACACGAATATATTGCGTGACTGATAGAACGAAATGAAGGGAGCGAGAATTGTACCTACTGAATATTTTTTTTTACTCATCGTTCACGACGGCTGTCATTTTTTTCGAGCTCTGGACTTTTCACAAGACATAAAATGTAATAAGGACTTTTATACGTTCCTTTGACTACAAAAACAAATATGTTCCCTAGTTTGAATTAATTCGGAATATGGTTCGGTGGTAGATCTGATACTCCCTAACGCACCACGAAAAGGTGATCTACTAGCGTTACGGGTTCTAATGTGACTATTCTTATATCGTACATATTCATAACATCTATTCCTACTTACACTGCTGCCTCTCGAACGATGCATTGTCCAGCTTACTGTTGAGTTCATCCATGGAGGGATTTTAAACGAATTCTAAAAATCGGGGCAAGAAAGAGGCCAATCCGCAGACAATCAGTTATGGGAAGGTGAAGAGATGTAAGATGGATGACGGATGGCAGGAGCAAACAAAATAAAAGTTGAAATATTGTCAATTAGGCTTTTGGACGTTTAATCGCCTTACCCTTTCTAGCACATGCAGAGGAATTATGGTTTGTTTTCCTCCAAAAGATTTTCCTTCTTACTTGCACTCCTTTGTTTTAAATGGCGCTGTAGTGTGCGTGCGTTCAAGGTCACTTAGCCTAATACCCGTTTATGGGTAAAAATATACCCATATTTTTTTCAATAACGAATAATCCTTTTGGTTGTTGTTTTATTCACCCATTTTTTGACAGCTGCATACAGGTTTGAAAAATGGGTAAAATTTCACCCATTAATGGGTTTTCAATTCCTACCGTGTAGAATCATGATTATAAAGTCGAAAAGAAAGTCTACATCATCGAAATATCGTAGTGCTCAGATAATGAAGCTTACCGATGAGGTAATAATCGTTAAATACATTTTTCCTTGCTTCTCACTTGCAATCATATGCCCCTTTGCAATCTTGTCCGAACAACGCCCATGGCGAAGGAAACACTGCTGACTTCACAGCTGTCAACGGCAGCCAAACAAAACAAAGCCCTACCCTGCGCATTTCAACTGCGTACGAGCCAGTTTTTGCACGAAAACTTCGAGAGCAACATCGCAGAAGAGGAGAGCGAAAAGTGCATTTCTGTTAAAGCCAGCCAAATACAGTGCAAGAAAAGACCACCAGTATGGCTGATCGTGTTACGAGACAAATTCTGCCAGTAAAATCGTGAAAATGTGTCTAGAAATAGTGAAATTCAGTGTATGCAATCGATCGGGTTCGAAAACCCAGTGAGTGTGACTCGATGGCACAATGGAAGCCTCGATTCGGTGCGTGAAATACGGCGAAGAATAATCGATTTTGTCCTTTTTTTTACCCCATCCACCTCCCCAACTCCCAACAACAAGAAAAGAGAGAGTTTCTGATCCGTTCCAATCCAGAGCTGTCATCGAAATTATTTTTGCAAAAAAAGTAACAACGAGTGCAAAATTGTAACAAAAATACTGAACCAGTGGGCAAATTTGGTGAAGTGCTTTGGCTTGCCATTGCTGGAGGAAGTGCAAGTGCACCTGTCACAATAGGGATTAGCAGCTGAAGGTCGGTTGGCGTCTTATTCCGGAATTTTCGGCCACTGGTCTTGGATCGGCCCACTCGCGGATTGGCCGTGACATTTGCCGTTTGTTGGAGGGGCTTGCTCTGTTTATATTGCCATCGCCGTGAGCGAAGTGAAGTTCTCCCGTTTCCGAGGTAAGTGCAACCGCTAGAATATACAATTACTGCACTGTCTAACGCGACGACGTATGCACTTCCTTGGTACCGGGAGGTCAGTCCGAGGTTTTTTTTTCTGAGTAGACATCTGTCTAATTTGCTACTGTACACATATTCTATCTCCCCCGAAGGTTCCCATCTAGCGATGATGTGTTGGTTTCAATCGCCTTCACGCAAGCTTTACCCCCGAGTATGTTTTCTGGACAGTGAGCTAGAACGAGGGTGAGAGTGGTAAAAATTGTCGCTCTCTGTGGGATTTCTAATTCCATTCGGCTTGGGAAATAAGATTGTTCATTGTTGTTAGTTTATAGAATGTAGATATTTAAAGCATATTTCTGTGTTTCTGAACCGGTTATGAAGATTAACATTTGTTCACTTCTAATGTGAATTTTACGATTATTGTCATCAAGTTTCCTTGCTCTGATACAAAGTGTTTAAAAATGACCAATTGCTATTTGAAAATGCCACATCAGATGCAGAACATTTGCGCGCCAATATTAGATTAGGGCGAATCTGCTTTCGTAAACAATGGCTTTCGTAATCATTTCTCTTGAACAAAAGGTTTATTTTCTTCGGGCTAAAACAAATGGATAGAATTTTAAGAATCTTTCAAAGTTCATTCAGCACTTAGACTCACAAAATTGAATGTAAATAATGGACAAAGTTGTGCTATATTCACATTACAGGTATACCTCGATAGTACGTACTTCAACATTCGCACTTCAAATCGCAATTGCATAAAAACTACTGTTTGTATCTGAAAACTTATGTGACCAAAAGAAAGGGCAATCTTTTGTGTCTTTTGGTTGTATTAGATTTTCGATACAACCAGTAGTATGTATGCAATTTCGATTTGAAGTGCGAATGTTGATGTACGTACTATCGAGGTATGCCTGTATTATGGAATAATTGTATGAAAAGGTGGTTTGGACAATCGATTCATGCACTGGTGGAGTGTTCAGTTGAGTTCAACTAAAAATAAGAGTGAACTAAGAATTCAGGTACTAGTGATTCTTTCATATAGTTCTCCAGAAATTACTTCAATTATTTCTTCAAGTATTACACTGGAAAAGTGTTTGTTTTGAAGTTCCTCTAGAGATTGCTTCACAAATTTCGGCAGAATGTCCCGCAGGGATCTCTACAAAAATACTGTTCTTCCAAATTAGAAGTAATTTCATGCAAACAGGCAGAGGGATTTTGGGAAGTTAGAATAATGTTCTCTATAGTCATTTTTGCTGTTCCAACCTGATTTTTTGATATCTTTGATAAAATCTTGCAATGCGAACACCTAGGTATATATTTCTCGCAATTGTAAATGCGATATCCACCGATTATAAAAAAATTGGTGGGTCTTTGGTAATGATGGGTTCTAATCGATCCGTGAAGAAACTGCTAAAACGTGACTGACCACATTTGATATTTACCAAATCTACTTGCCACTTTTTGGCTCTTTGTGCAAATTATGCATTCGACAACCTACCAATGTACCTGGTACAGTTGATACGAAATATCTAAAGTTACGTGTCCCACAGTCCCAATCGATCCAAGGAATTCCAGATGCTATAAAGTATCTTGGAATTGAAGCCTTTGAAAGTTCTGTTTCCATCTGACACCAGATAACTATCGTTGTCGTCAGTTTCCAAAAGGAATTTGGAACGATTTTCGGAGCTCGTGTTCCAATACAACTGCGACAACAATCTAACCGCACAGCGCATTCTCTGTCACTTAATGACCCGATGACGCAGCCACTGCTCCACTCCTTGAGCTACGTATTGCCCATTGTCAAGAACGCGAACAGTATCTTCCAGTCAAAAGTTCCGAACAAATGCAATCAGCTGAAGTCTCGCTAATGGCTCTCGGTACAAATATTTGTGAGGATAAATACATAAAACCTGACGGATCTCGGAGTTTCTGGTTTCGAGAAACATCTTCAGGAGAAATGCTTGGATTCGGAACTCTCGATGCTCCAAGGAAGGAGGCTCTACTGTGCTTTTTGGGCAGAGTTGAAGAAAAGTTGAGTTCTTTGAAAGCCAAAATTCCAAAACTAGTTTCGTGAGCTGAGGACGGCAATCATCTGCAAAGACATAGAAGAGGAAGAATCGGATGACTTGGAAACTTGTTGTTCATTGCAAACTTCCTACTAATTCCGCATTCTTCGGCAGCGGTGAGGCGAGTTTTCTCGTAATACAATTTAATCAAGATCAAAATCCAGAACCGCCTGAGTACCAAGGGAGCCATCCTACGATCCAAGTGTTACATGGAAGGAAAAGGAGGAGTTGATCAGCTAATATTAAAATCACAACTAAAATTGAAGTTCACCAAATTTATGTACACATATTATGACAATGACAATGACAATTTTTAGTTCCGTTCCAATTTTGTTCACCTATCCTTGAACTTTTAGTAATCAAAACAAATGCCGCATGATTCATTGTTATGTCAATACTAACCTGTCAGAGGAGCTAAAACACAATGATTCCCCCGTGAACATGAATCCATCGTACTATTACAACACAAAATTTAAAGGAAAGCAAAAGCCAAGCTTTTCTGCAGCTAAACATAGATAAATAACATTTTCTTGGCAAAAATTAAAGATGAGAGCAAAAAATAATGTGGCAACTGTGCACCCAGACTAGCGACACTTTTTTGACTTCCAAAAAAATCTGTTAACATCACATTCGACGAGAAGAAGAATTCGACAAAGATTTTTTATTAGGACCTAACTGACAAACGTAATCAAAGGCTTTTTCTGCGAATTATTCATTATTGAAAACTCGTCAAATCAATCCACCACGGTCATTTCGAAGAGGAAGAGTTCACTTTTTCGCTCGAATTGGAGGCTTACATTGGTAGCCTTTGTGCCACAAAAAATTTACAGAAGAAGTCATTGTTTACGTTTGTCAGTTAAGCCTTAATGAAAAATCTTTGTCGAATTAAAAAGAATCAAAGCTAATTTATAGCGAATTCGGATTGGGTCGGCTTGCTGTGTGTTAAACTGCAGTGTGTATGGTTTTATTTGTAACTCGTATCGGATTGAGGTTTGCACTTTGGGTATCGCAGGTTGGAACTGGTTCCAACCTAGGTTCAAAAACGGATTCGACATTAGTTATTCTAAATTTAGCCAACGCCTCGCCAGTGAAAATACTGTTTACCATGCATTTTATGAACATTGTTTCCTAGGTATTTCAAAGAAAAAATAGCCAAAATTTATGGAAAAGCACCGTCAACGATTTGGGAATGGTTCAGATAATACGAGACCAACAGATATTTTCAACGAAAGAAGCGTTAACAAATCTACAAGAAGTTTGGGATCCAAATGCGATCGGATCGTGGAATTGTACCAAAGAGAACCTATTTTCTTTTTGGACAAGGCAAAAACCAAATTTCAATCCCATTTTCACACGATCAGCGTAGGGTCCGTAAGTACAATCCTACATAAGTCAGGACTCTCGTGGAAAACTATTAAACGCTAATCCAAATTCTGGTAGAAGAAATCGTGCGGTTCCCAAGAGAAATGCTTGCGGTCCCTTGGGATCTATTTAATCTTGTATTTTAAGACTAAGTAAGCTTCAACAACAAGAATATGCTGCGACGGTGTGATTGAAAAAAAAAAACTAATTTACAGAGGGGAGTTTTGAAGGAAGCCAAGAGTCTCTTTTTTGTGTTTCTTGGGAACAAGTGGCGTACTGGACAGTTATTTCACTGAAGGAACATTCAACCGTAAATAATTTTTCTCTTGATGTGAAGACTTTGCTCTGAACAACTCAAATGTACAGATATCGCTTGGTTCCACTCCATCTGGATAATGGACGGTGCCAGAATCCATTGTGATCTAAATATCATCAGATTCAATTGGAATAATTCCATTTTTTCAAAGAGAATCTCCTTCCAAAAACAAGTTTACACCCATAGCACTGGAATCGAGCCCTCGATTGACATAATAAACCCAATAGATGAGGTCGAAGAGCCCGCCCTCGTTCCGCGAAGTGTTAACAATAGGGAGGAGGCAGTCCCATGCTCCTTATCCAAATCGTTTCTTTTGAGTGCCCTGGTGGTCCCCCCCCTTTCCCCGTTCAATATTATGTCATAGATATTTAGTATATTTTTTGTAGTGTTCATTTAATTGCTTACTTTGTGTTAGAAAATCTGGCTGAAGGTAAAATTGGTTAGGGTAACTTATTGCTCTGTGTCGTTTCGGTCTTTCTTCTTTTGAAGAGCTGACTTTCGGTAAAGGGCTATGGCCTATGCACGATGTCATGTGGTATTGCTCGCGGTCATAGAATAGGGTTCGACGGATGCATATGAAAGATCTTTTCCGATGAGTTTCCACTGGTTTAATCAATTCCATCTTGTTTTGTTATAGGGCAAAGTCACTATTTTCTCATCACCTATTGTAAAAAGTTAAAAAAAAAAAGTTAGTGGTGGGTTATATTAGAGATTTAACCGCAAGGTTCACTTAGAACCGCTAGTATAGTATAGTAACTCAGCGGAACTTTCTATATTCATATGATTACATTATGATTATTTGCCATAAGAAGCCAGTATGAAATCCATTAATTTGCCTTATGAAATATAATGATGTTGAAAATATCAAAATATAGAGCAACCTGGATTCGAACCTTGAACGATGAGGTTAAGGGTTCAGTGACTTGGCCACTAGTATATATCAACACATATCATATATATAAGTATAGATCAACACATAACATAACACATAATAAGCTTAAAGAAGTATAAGATCAACGTCGTATAAAACATAATCCGTTCATAAGAAAAGCTTTTGAAATTCTAAAACATCCTTCATAAGTTGAACCTTATGAAATTCTCAAGTTTATTTGCCTGAGTATAATTTATAAACATATGGTTGATTAAAATGTTAATAAAATAGTTCTATAATTTTACTTTGGATCCGCCCCTTTTTATGAATTTCGCTCCATAATACACATTCGTGATCTTCATCTGTCTGGGCCATTCTCTTCAAAGCTAGTATATAGCACATAAGACGAACCGAAATGATTTCATAGGGGACGAATAACCAGTTTTCAGTGGCCCGAATATTTATCACTGCATTGTATAGGCATGGAAACTATAGTCACTAGATTCATAGTCTGGCGGATACAACGACGGAAATCAAACTGTCAGTTGGCGGTTGGCCAAACCGGGCCCGAACCACCAGCTGAGAACTCGTGTCGAAAACTGAAATCATTTCGGTTTATCTCGAGTGCTATATACTAGTGTTGATAGCATAGTCCTGAATGAAGAGAGGCACGAAAAGCAAAATAAATTTGCAGCAGAGGGATGTGGCTATTTATGTATACATCATCAAATGAAACAACAACTTCAGTCGAGTTATTAGTACGAGACGCTGAAGAAGTCTGCACATTGTAGACGAAATACGCGTATCTGTCAAGATAAGCAAAGGTAGCTGAAATTAAATGTCAACGTTCAAGTTTTTGAACGCAAGTACAGTTTTGATGACCTAGAACCTCCTAGAAAGATACAAAAAAAATAACGTTTATCAACGATATTCTGAAACAGCGCCTCACACTATTAGCAAGGCATTTACTTCTTCTTCCTGAACTTCTTCATATTCAGGTCGGGAATTAGGCCTTAAACTCATATTGTTTTATGTTTTCCAGATGGAAAAAACCTTTCCTGATGGGAAACAAATTTGCAGACGACAGTCTGTGTGATTTTATGCAGCCATTATCCTTTTGGGGTCATATATAACCCCTTAGGCCTGAAAGAGTTAATATACTTTTTAAGGCAAGGCTCAAAATTTATTAATGTTTCAATAGTATGTGGCCCAAAATCAACAATGTTCGCTTTTGAAATTGCTGCATACTTACTAATACTTCCGATTGATTGATGTACAAATTCTGAAAATCTCTCGAGAAATGACTGAGATGGTAATGACCAAACCTGACCACGTTTCGTGCCCGTCTCAATGCGATTTTTCTTAAATTGTACCCCTGTATAGTAAACAAAGACTCATGCATGATGGGTAGTTATCTGCTTCTGACCAATTTCTTCATAAATCGCTACCCGCGTATTGGGAGAATACAAAAAACAACAATCAAAGCGTAGAAAGCCCATAATAGGGGAATCTATTAACTCATACTGGTGGGAATCAGTATTTGCATCCACTCACCGCCGTTTCTCTCCGAGATCTATAAGTAATAGTATGACAAGAGGAATAATATGTGCAGATTAGTCAGTGCATGCCAAAAACAAACCCAACAGCAGGAGATAATTTCTCACCCATGTTAGGCATTATTGAAATGAGAGACAAATCGCTAGAACCAGATCGGTCACATAGTCTTTTACCAGTCAAGGGGTTTCTTCCCTGCCTACGCTGCATTTGGGCAGCTTGGTAAAAGATTATCTGCCCGATCGGTATACTACCGTTCAAAAGCCCTCAACTTGTTTTCAACTTGCATCTTTCAATTTCCAAGCTCGCCGTTACCCTTTACGGGTTATCAATACTTTCTCTCCATTTCTATTCTGTACTAGCAATAAATTACTGTCCACTCCTAGAGGCTTTCATGTATGAAGGTAGTTATCTGCTTTTGATGAATTTCATCAAACAAAAACGTCATTAGTCTGGTTTGCAGAACTCGTTAATAAATTATTGCCAATGCCTCAACCCACCAGCCGTTCAGGTCAACTATGATATTCTTATTGACGAATAGAACTTAGTTAAAATGGTAGGTTCTGACCTTGAGTACAGAGTACAGGAGAATTGAGGCGTATTTTAACCAGTTGTTTAATAAGAAAACCGGTGAGCCTAAATACCCTCAGGTGATTAAGCTTGTGAAAACAGCTTCACATAGCAACGGCTCAAAAAAGGAATTGAGAACCAAGATATGTCAGATGTAATTCTAGCATAGGCCATCCTGGAAGGAGTTTCAATCGTGAGTATAAACCCGTCTTCGCAAAAACCAGTTTCGCGACCAAGTGCAGCAGGTCGCCGCTTAATGACAGGCTTCTTTACAAAAAACCTAAAAAGTGTTATTCATTTTTGCGAACGGGGGTGATCACTTAGCTCATTTTTACAGTACTTAAACAACAAATGTATAAAAGATTAAAAAATATTAAAATTTGGGAATCACTTTTTAGTCACTATTTGGTCACTATTGTTATTATTTTAGTCACTAAAGTCACTATTATATCTCCATAAATACGCTACCAGCCTTGGTTTATGGTGATCGAAACCACTTTGAAAACATCCGAAAATGAGCCACATCTAGTTTTTATCCCCAAACAACTGCCTATGATGGCCAACAAAGCATAGCATAGCATTTACAGTTACACAATATCGTAGGTGGTGAGGACTTAATCTACTGTTAAGAGAACTATCACATCCGGATCCGTTGTCGTTCGGTAAGAAAGCTATTTTTTCGAACCATTAGATACCTGACATGCTGCCTACAGTAGACTAAGTCAACCCTGGCCCGTCCTTGCAACTGTACGGGAGTGGAAGGGAATGTTAGTCCAACACATACTTAAGAAAGATGCAGAGAACTCTACGACCCTCATATGTGTAACAGGTAATGTAGTGTTAATAGGGAAAGGGTTATCCCTGGGATACGCTCGACAAGCATTACGGTGATCAAAATTGATGAATTGCGAACACATATGATACGAAGTACACCTTCGTTGGGGAGTCCCTGAAAAATAATATTAATAGAAACAATAGCTACGACAATTCACATTGCCTGTAAACATTTAATGTGCAACTGAATACAACTAAGACGTCACACAGAAAAAAATAATTAATTTTAACAAGCGCGCAAAATTTCCCCTCATTTTTGGCAAGTCATAGGAGGCGCAAATAACGAAATTGTTTTGCAATCTTTCATACAACAAGCTAGATTTAGGCGTTATCTGGCTGAAATTTACATGAAGTATCCCATTATGTTCTGCCAAATCTAGCATTCCCTTTATGTGCATTAGATAACGCAGAAAATCCATGATGGATCGAAGTAGGTCGCGCTCCGGGGACTGACGTGTTTGTGCCTCGCTGTTTGTTTTATCTGCAAATTTTCGAGAAAAATTAGATATTTAGTGGAAATTATTGTGTAGTGTTGATAATGATTCGGTCACTAAAGAGTTGATTGCGGTCCAACACGAGGCTTTCGACTGGTGTAAAAACAAAGTGTCCCCGGTGCAGACGGAAACCTTAACATACAGCCTTGCGGCGACCGGAGGAGTTCGAGTTCACCCGCGTCACTCGGAGATGTTTGGTTAATGGTCGTGGAGCGTTCATGGTCGACCATCTCCCTAAGAACAGAATGTTATCTGGAGGGTACGTGGACCTGCTCTGGTTGCTCGATGTTACAACCACAGCAATGGAATGTTCTGGAAAACCCGGGTGAGCTCTTTCCATTTTCTCCTTTGTGTCCCATTCCAATATTTTTTGTTTCGATATGTATGTATATGTATGTGTATGTACACTCAGTGGCATGGGAGAGGCCGAGCGGGGTTTTGTTGGCGGGAGACTCCATGTTCAGCCTCCTGTAACTTTGTCAATTGTCAGTGTTTTTGGATGAGGGTTTGACGGCATTATGCAAAATGTGTGGACCTGGTGTGATCAGGGTTTCAGTGTTGATAGGGTTCATAGATTTGGGGTTGTCGTGGCATGTGTGAGGGGAGTCATTTTTGGACGTGAAGATTTCAAGGGTCCGTGTTCTGTGAGGGGTTTGGGTGGCATATTGGTGGTTTCTTCGGGGCTTGTAGGGGTGCAGAGGATTGTGTGGGTGGGATTTGAACTGTTTCCATAGGGTGGTTTGGACTGCAGCTGCGTCGGGGTTGACGTACCAACGTGGGCATTTCCCTTTTTCGCCCGATGCTGACCTTGCTGAGGTGTCGGTGCGGGGAGGAAGCCAAGGATTTATTTTATTAATAATACTGTATAACACTGTATACGTAGTTTTCACAAACCAATTCATACTGAATGCCATATTTTCAAAGTTCATCGTGGGTTACACTAGTTGTTTGGGATATTTCACGCGTAACAAATCATGTGTATTGATAAGATGAATTCACCTCGACTTTTTTTGCACCGATGTTTCGGCGGGGTCAGTATCGGGTCAGGGGGGGGGAGGTGCTCGTGTTGGTGTGTATTTTTGTAGGCTGTGGAGAGGTTTTAAGTGTGCTGCCTGGGTCCTTCACAGGGGTGCAGATTTTTGGGGTTGCTTTGTCCAGGGATGGCTTTTTTCACATATGTTGTGATAGCTTCGGGTCTGTAGGTTTTGTCGGCATTAGGTTTTGATCGCATAAGGTCTATACATTAGTTATTAGATTGTCAGATTTTCATTTGGAAGTATTGATGGTTGACGGGGAGACAGGGGGTTGAACAACGTGGTTTTTGGGGGCAGGGTTTTGCTCGGCTACTGAGTGTATGTGTATGTTTGTGTATGTATACATTTGTATGTATGTGTGAATGTTCATTTAATTTTAAAATGCATAATATATATATGATCACATCACTTATCAAGGTGAATCCTGATCCATCGAGCCCTACCCTACTAACATAGAAAAACCTCCTTCCTGTGACCTTTGTGGGTATGCAGAGGTAAACACGGTCCCTAATCAGCAAAGGTCACACTAACTTTCCTTCCCTACTCCCAACTGATTGCAAGGACGTGGCCGGCGCCGTTATTGATTATTAAAGAAATTGAGTCACTGAAACGTGTACAGTGAGAATGGTCGGCTACTCCCAGCCCCATTCAGTTGATTCATTGTGCAATTTCACTGATTCTGATCAATCACGGAGTAGCAACCATCGATACGTGCAGTCAGTCAAGCTAAGCTAAGCTAAATTAGATAACGCAGAAAATTCAGTGTTTCTTTTTATCTGTGCAGTTAAAAATAAGTAACGGACCAAACGATGGTTGAAGCTTCACGTGATCAGAGATCTACCTAATATATAGCATGGAATGGGAAGTAATAGGAAACATATTAGAAATGCATGGTATGAGAACAAAAATGATTGGTCCTACAAAAATATAAATAAACAATATATATAAAAATATAGTACAAAAATGATGAAAATGATAGTAGTTATAAGAATCGTAAACTCAGTAACGACCAGCAACAACATCAATACCTTACAGCGTGCTTAAGCTGGGCTATAATTTACAAACATACATAATTATGTAACCTTTGAAAAAAAAAACGAATACATATAACAAATAATAATATACGCATTGATTGTAAGGGAAATTAATGAAAATGGTAAACAAATATAGTTGTCATAAAAATTGTGAACTCAGTAACAATCAACAGCAGCATCAATCCACATAGGGGTGGGTTAGGCGGGCTACGACTTACGAAGATACATAATCCCCATGATGGCTAACAAAGCATATGCTAATAATAAGCATTTAGAAGATCAAAAACGAAGAATGTGAGAAGAAGAAGAAGAAGAAAAATGAAAGGAGCTATCAAGGATGGAATAACCAGAGCATAATAAGCAACAAATAAATTACTTCAAACCATCGATTGAAAAGAAAGATGCCTCACGGTGATGAGCGAACATCTACTTCTACATCAAAGAATAGAAGTTGAAGATTTTTCGCAATAAAGAAGAGCGAACTGCTTATAAGTACGTTCTAATTTATGTATTAATTTTAATGCCCAATTATTAATAAATTCAGATTGTTTATGGAAGCTAACACGCGCCTCAAAAAGCGATAATAAGGCGGAAGAGGAACTGGTTCAAGCAATGCTTCAAAGAGTGTCAACAGTGCAAAAGCAACGGTCTTCTCAAAAATTAGCTGCCGATTATGTGCAAGCAGCAGCATAGAAAAAATGCGCCTCTTATTACTTTTTTCTTTGCTAGGAAACCAAATCATTAATTTTGAAGTATCTCAAAATCGCTATTTGGTCACTTTTTTTTATTGTCTCTGAGTCACTATTTAGTCACTATTTTCGACATTTTTGTCACTAAAGTCACTACTATTACATCAGATAGCCGCTACCCTGCCCTGCCACAGTTTAACCTTCATATAAAAGACAGCAAAAATAAATAAAAAACAACACTTTCTCATCTTTTCATCCCCGTTGAAAACTTTAGAACCCAATAACATAACTCTATCAAACTGCTAACTTGAAAAGAAACCCTTATTAATAAAAGCCCTCGAAAACTGTTGCATCGCGCATGGGAAATTTTCCATCGCTCATCGCCCACTGTCCAGGGTACGAACCCTGGCATGACTCATCGCATCAGTTTAGCTCACGCTGAAGTGTTGTCCGTTCGCCGCTTCTCGTCATGTTGGCTTTATACGGTGGTGCGATGATACTTTGACGGTTATGGGAAAAATCGCCATACAGTGTATGGTTCACCAACACATCGCAGTGCAAAGCAAAGTGGCGACGGCACAGGCTGCTAAGGTAAAGCGAGAGTTCGTCTGTCTGTGCCTACTCTGCTATCTGGTTCAAATCGAACGGCGACCAGTTTTTCGACTTGTTTGTATCGAGTGAGACTTTGAAGAGCAGTGTAGCGCTACTCGGTGTTGTTGTCCCAAGCTTTGCATATTTGTTTTGAATCGGTGCAATTTGCTGTTTAATTTTTACTTTTTGAATTTCTTATTTATTACATTCAGCCAGTGAATCACGACTTAAAATAAAATTTTCGACCGTATACAGTTTGTACGTCAGGATCCGTTGAACTGAACAAACGTGAAAAATGTGCTCCCAGGTGCAGCAGTCGAAGAAAAATAGAAATCGGTAGGTGTAGGATGGAATTTATCCCAGAGCTACCGGAGCCAATCTGCTAAATCATATGGGTAGCCGAGCCATGTTATGGATCGGTTGCACTGTCAAGTCAGCCAACAACCAACACACACAGTATGTTGAAGCAGCATGGCAGTGGTGGCGCTATGTTTACATTCTGCCAGCCAGCGCAATCGCTATATATGTACAAATTAGGGCAAACCCGCCGTGGCACGTGTGTAGTAGTGTGCTAATGCAGCGAGCCACAGTTCTCTCGTGTTTACATTTTGACAGTTCTCGCCCGTTCCATCAAACAAATTTTAGTGATGGCAACAATAGCAACAACTGTTTCTAGCTACAAGCCGCAAAGTGTGAAGAACAGAACTCGATGTCACGAAGATGTCAAATTTGATTCCTTGGACTATTTTTGTTATGAACCCAACGAACTCTCATTTCGGAGTGCCATTCGTATAATTCGACGTGATCGGTCAGGGTAGTTCGTTCGTTTAGTGGAGGTTGTTTTGTTTGTGACTAGTAGGTATGCAGAACAGTATTTCACTGTCGGTGGAAGCAAAGAATAGAAGTAGTAATCTACTTGACCTTCCGGTTTGGTCTAAACTAATCTGACATGAAAGGTAACTAGTGATTAAGCAACACGAACTAAATTTCTACTTTTAGGTTTACTTTATTTGAGATACGGCTGTACGTGAGCTTATGAATCATAAAGTTGTATAAGCAACGCGAGTACATTTTGCCAATTCTTGCTTTATTGCTACAAAACAAAATCGTAGCACGAAGAATACAGTAAAGCTGATGATTCGGAAAATAACAACTGAAGAAAAGTTGAACCGTACACCACTATAGGTCGATTTCATCGCATATTTTCTATCCAAACACACCTCAATAAACTCAACAGACGCCGGCGACGTCAAAGCTAGCAAACACACCTTGGGCTTGAAGTACGTAGTATAGCTTTTCCTTATAGCGCCAGAGTTGGAGCGCGTAAACATTCAGCACATTGCTGCTGTTGAGCTAATCGGCTTTGGTTAAATTGTTTCGCTCATTACGATTCAATTTGAGCTTAGGTTTGGTCGAGCCGAAAGCGAAGAAGTGTAAATTACACCTCTCCGGCGACCACTTATAAATAATGAAAGTGTCAGTGGTTCGAACATCATCGGCAGTCTGGTAGGCAGTATCGGCGAGTTCGCCGCAAGCTGTTCGAATGGATAGGTATGTACATATCAAAGGGGCGCGAGCTAGCTAGTGGTTGACCCGTTCGAATCGGTGTGTTTTCACTTCGAAGGAACCTAGCATCAAATCTTCATATTACAAATTTCACATAACATGTGAAAAGGGTGTCAATGCCCGTGCTCAGATGTTCTGTGAAGACGGAGACTCAAGGCTTGAGTAGAGTGAAGCTTTAATCGATAGTGCCTTTTATGAGGATGTGATTTCGGCCGTTATGTGGTGTTCAAATCTACGGCTTTCTTTATAAATAACGTTGAAATGCTTTAAGCCTCCTCTGCCAGTGAACGCCTAACTGTCCCAAATATCAAATCATCAATTTCGATTTGTCAATTTGTATCACATTAAAATCGGACGCATATACTCTTCACAAGCAGAAAAACATATTTATATTTAGGATGAAAGAAGATATGTTTGAAACAGATATAAATCTATTAATTCATAACTATTGCTTTGTTTACGTTTTAAATTTATTTTAGTATTTTTTAAATCTGGGTTATTGCTTATCTGGAATATAATTTTGTTTGAATGTTAACAGGTTGTCAAGGAGTTCAGCCAGGGGTTTTCCCTAGGAATGGAATGAGTCGCCTTAGTGATTTAATTCAAGCATCGAAACTTTGCCTCGTTCTCACGTTATGGTGTGGATTCTTCTTCTTCTTCTTTCTTAGCGTTTCAAGCTTATTGCTTTCACAATTCGCTTATTGCTTGCTCTAAACTTAGTGTTCTAAATGCACTTCCACAGTTATTAATTAAGAGCTTCCGATGACAAATACCTTTTTTGCATTAGTATGATTGTGTGGCAAGTACAATCATACCCTATATGCCCAGAGAGACGAGAAACTTTCCTTAACAAAAAAATCCTAGACCAGACCGGTAATCGAACCCAGTCACCTCTAGCATGGTGTTGCTTTGTAGTCGCGCCTTTACCGACTGATAGTACACAGTTATGGTGTGGATAGTACACTCAGTAAATTTTGCTGAGTATTGGCTGAGAATTTTGCTATATATTGATTGTAGTGTTGTCAAATTTTCAGCCAAAAATATTAATAATTGACTAAGTTACAGAAGGTTCCCTGGGCATTGGAAAAACCTTGTGGTAGATTGAAAACTACCAGGTCCCAGGGCTTGGACTGGATCTTTACCCAAACGGGAAAGATGCAAACCAGTGTTTCCAGGGGTGATGTGGACCAGAAGTGCATTTGAACCCACTATTAGTAGCATTTTCACTTTTAATTTGACAACTTTCCTTATTTTCATACAATATAGAATTTGTATAATTTCAATAATATTACTACTATTCAAAAAATCGTCTACTTTTATTATAACTGAGTTTTAATATGGGTCTGCAATTTTCTGGAAAGCATCACCACACAGATTCTACATTTGGTCTGGCTGTTGTTGGCAGAGGAGCGAATATTTTTGTATTCTTCTAGAACGAAAAAAGAAATTATGTCACAAGCATCAGCATGCCGAGGCTTGGAGCCTGATGCAAATCCGAGTCTCATGGCGACGCAAAATGGACAGGCAGGCATCTTGGCCTATGGTTGGAACAAGACCAAGTAGCCGAGCAAGAAAGACCTACGTGGACGAAGCACATGCATGCGAGTATCATCTAAGGCGGTATGTTCCCAACAAATCAAAAGTAATAACAACAGTGTGGGTAAGTAAATCAGTTAATATTTCCAAAACTACATACACATCATACATACAAACATAACTATATATTAAAAGACCGCCCACAAATACCCATGTCCAACAGAGCAGCTTATTTTCCCGATGAGTGTAACGTCAAATACTTTGTTCCATTTGAGAGCATAGAATATGGGAGATAGCTATTACATTATCACACCTGTACTATATGAAATTGCGCAGATACCAAAAACTGCACTGACACGAATATCACTAACAATATAATGACACGGACAAGTACAAAAAACACGGACTTTAACAAATACCTGGACAACATAACGCTTACACTGACTGATACTGAATCCCAAAAATTTTCAAGAAGATTATGTGAGCTGATTTCGAAAGCCCGGTGTTTATTTGGTCACCATAGACTAATCCTTCCGGCATAATCACTTGAAAATTTTCAAAAACCAACCCCGATCATTGCAATCCTATGGGGCGAAAAAAAAAAAAAAAAATTGACTAAGTTACAGAAGGTTGAACAACGCGTTTTTTGGAAGGAAAATGTTCGGCTTTTTTTGCTACTGATTGTACACGGTGAACATTACATACCTATTGTTTGTATCCTTAAAATAAACATACCTTAAATTTGGTTCAAAATGTTATATTTTATTGGAAATATACTTTCAGTTAATATTAAACAATTTTTATGTGAGGAGTTAATCATCGATATTTGAAATCTAAATGAACAAAATTTTACACAGCGCATAAGCCCTATATGGGATTTCTATCGACAAAGAGTTATCCGTTGAAATCTAGTGTTCATTACCGATATTGCTCTATTCCACTGAATGTACCATTTTTTGTTCAGAGAATATCAATTAAATACCAAAACTGGATTAGCCCATCCATAACAGCCTACTCAGAAATAAATTTTCAACAACTTTTTTCTTAACTTGCTGTTTTTCCAGATGGGAATGATAGGCAGTATACGGCTCACTAGTAGTCCCGATTCAAAATAAATTCAGATGCATTCAAGTGATCATAACTCAAGAATTTAACAACATACACGCTTGACCAAACAAAAGGGTATTTATTCAGCTTTAAAGCGATATATAACAAGTTATTACACTTCACCGTTTCGAACGAACTGTCGCACTTTACTTGTGATCGATGCCATCATGATCTGCAGAGTCGCTGGTGACACTGTACCGGTGAACATATTCCACTTTAAACGCATTTGTTGTGCATTTGTCACTTCCTAACCGCATCCTTCACCCAAAAGTTCAATAGGTTGCAAAAAATGCAATTGCAATTTTTGCAACCATATCTTGAGAAATCCGCATGATTCAAGAAAGACAATTTTGCCCATCATGATCCACAAAGCGTTTTATGGTATAAACGAAGCCATGCATGTGTGTGCATGCGGTTGGCAGCACACAGATTCCTCGAAACAAATTTATCGCTGTGTGCTTAGTGCCTCGACAGTCGAAGCAACCGTTGGATCTTTGTTCAACAGTCAACAACTTTTCAATATGGGTGAGACAATACCACGGAATGCGTTGCGCTCGTGACCACTGTTGGAATTCCAAGTGTTCTATTTTTATTTGCTCTCGTCATCGCACTCCGATATCCCTCTCTTCGAGTTTGCCCTTCTTTATGAAATAAACGAAGCTATGCAAGTGCGTGTGAGAGACATTTGCTTCATTGCTGTATCGCCGAGTACCTCGACAATCGAAGCAACTGTAGGGCTTTTATTCCACTTCTTTTATCTAGTGAAAATGGCTGAATGGATACAAACTAGAGTCATGACGCAGACGGCCTCGGTTCGAATCTCGAATGCGCGAATCGTGTTCTCTTTTTTTGTGAGCCATTGAATTTCCGGACTCCAATCTTATACTCAACACTTATACACTGCACAACCTCACTCACACATTTAATTTTTCAAAGCGAATTGATGTGTTGCTTTATTGCCCACGACCAATGTTGCATTTTTTCTCCAAGTCACGATCCATTACGAGAAATGAAACCAAATCATGCGAAATTGCATTACAATCTTGCTTTTTTATTTTGGGTGTTGAAGTTTTCGCTTGACAATTGCCCGATATTTTTCGATCGGGCAATTCGGGATCTCAGGGCAATTCGGAGGATTAATCTCTTTGGCGTCGAAATTAACATTGTTTGTAGCATACACATAACATTGGTCTTGTGTTGCGGAATGAAGGGTAAAATCCTCTTTTTCAGACAATTTTCAATGTAAACACCTTCGACGTCATTGTGTGAGATGTGATGAAAACCTTTGTTTTAAGGCCACAATTGTAGATTTCTTGCCAAATCATTAGTTTCCGATAAAATTTATCAGCAAAAGAATCCTAGAGTGTTTGAGCTGTTTGATGGAATACCTGTAACTATAAATTAGAAGAAAAACTAGTATTTTCCATTTAATTCCAACTACCTCTGCCTGTCTTGACAGATACGCGTATTTCGTCTACAATGTGCAGACGTCTTCAGTGTCTCGTACTAATAACTCGTAGTCGAGTTCATGTTTTTAGCGCTTCGAGCGCTTCATTCTTTTTTAGCGCTCCAAGCTTATTACTTTCGCAATTTGCTTATTGCTTGCTCTCAACTTAGTATTCTAAATGCACTTCCACGGTATTAATTAAGAGCTTCTGCCAGGTAGCATTTTTGCATTAGTATGATTGTGCGGCAAGTACAATCATACCCTTCGCCCAGGGAATCGAGAAATTTTCCTTAACGAAAAATTCCTAGACCAGACCGGAAATCGAACCCAGCCACCTCCAGCATGGTGTTACTTTGTAACCGCGCCTTTACCGACTGAGCTAAGACAGGACATCATACATCAAGCCGTTGTTAATTAAATTTTGTTTGAAATTTTCAAGGAGCATTTTCAAGTTAATCAGTTCTACATTACTGGTTGAGGTCAAAAAATCATCTTTTCCTGCCTTCTTCTGTTGTCATGTTGGATTCTTGTTTGGCCTGAACAGCTATGTTTTCTGCTAAGCGTTTGGTACGCGTACGATTTTGAGCCTTTGTATCCAATAGATTAAATCACTTTCCGATTGTTCGCTGAACTGCGAGCACAGATGTTGTAGAACGACGGCCATGTTTTGCACGATACGCTCTTTGAACAGCGACAAAACTTCTCGAATTTTGATAAAATAATTGGACAACTTCCAAAAGTTGTAGAAGACTGAACCACCACCAACATCAATCAGACCAAGGCCGGTGTGGCCTCTGATGTGCACAGAAGTTGTCTCCATTGTTATCGGTCCATGGCTGTACCGCGCCAGCCTCTCTGTCTGCGAAGAGTCCGCAGGTCGGCTCCTTCTTGATCAATCCACCATCCTTGTTGCGTGCCTCTTCTTCTTGTACCCGGCGATTCGTTTTCGAGAACCATTTGAACAGGGCTGACGTCTGACATTCTCACGACATTCCCAGCCCATCGTAGTCGACCGAAGACCGATTTTAGTTATGTTTACGATGGGAGGTTCTCCCAGCAACTGCTGCAATTCGTGGTTCATTCGTCTCCACATTCCGTCTTCCATCTGCACTCCACCGTATATCGTACGCAGCACCTTCCGTTCAAAGACATCAAGGGCTATGTCCATGTTTCGTGGCCGTAGAGAACTACCGGTCTTATTAATGCCTTGTAGATGGTCATCTTTGTAGTTCGGTGAACTTTGTTCGATCTTAGCGTCCTACGGAGTCAAAAGTAGGTACGATTGCCAGCCATAAGCGCCAGCCACCAGCTTTTATATATCTCTTCTGGTGTCGTTATCGTCGGCCACCAATGAGCCGAATTCGTCTATTACCTTGATTTCATCACAGACTTTTTGCCATGAGAAACCCAGTTATATTGGTTATTCATTGCATAAAACGAACGAATGAATAACAATATAAATTGCTACGAAAATGAAAAGAGTAGTTTTAGTAGTTTCCCTTAAATTGGAAGTAATAAATCTAAAGTGAATTGCGGCATATCCCGCCAGTATCATACCAGATGTAAGTGCCTTTATATAAACGACGTGGCTGCGAAAACATGAGCAGAATATGTGATATTTTCATTGCTGGTCAAATTCATGGTCTCACATACAGGTCTATGCAGGTCCATCGACAAGGTAAAAAATTTGACCTTCGAGAGAGAAATTTTTACGATTTATTAAGATACAAAAAAGTCGTCGCGGGTGGAAGTTGACAGAATGTATTTTCAGGTCAGGTTCAAATATTGCGAAATCGTTAAATTTGGCTCAATCTACCGCGTGTAGTGCCATCAATAATTGTTAATTATTGTTTCTGTGAGTGAGAAAATCTTGATCAGAAGAATCACAGTATGCTTCGAAGTGGAACTTACAATCAGCAACTACATTGGAAGATATTGAGAACAATTAGAGTTCAGGATTCGCAGACGATGCTTGTGTTTTTGATTTTTTTTTTATCGAGATTTTTAGCCTCGGGCTATTTCATCTCACATCGTAGGCACTATTTTGGGTATTTTCGAAACTTGTGAGAGGTATGGATGTTAACCACTACGCTATACTACTATACGTCAAAATCATCAGCAAATCGTTTAGTAGACAAACTTTTAACGAAAGAGAAAGTCGACAAGAGAATCTCTCAGTGCTACTTGTATTTTCGTTTTCATTTTGCAGCGTTTGGTGGGTCATTGAGAGCGCAAGTCAATCCAAAGCCGAGAGTTAGCAAGGGGTAATGGCGAACTGGTCTATGCAGACTACTTGAACGCCATGGGAGAGGATAAGGATTAGGTGGGGGTAAGGGGTTTGTAGAGCTCTTGGAATGAGATGGCCGCGTTGCTACAAAATGACATGATATGTTTAATGTGTTTATGTTAAATTACGTAAGTTCTCTTCTAAAACATGTATGTTGTTAATTTAATTTCTTTGTTTGATTTCTGTTTGTTGTCTTATATACTGACTAATATAAGACTGATGATACTTATTTTTGTGAGCAGTCTTTGCATCCTTTCCTTACAAAAAGTGCATGTAGGCCATGGTTGGGAAGGTCCTTTGTACTCTTATCGATCAATTTCATCGCAATTCTCGGCTACCTAGACTGCGTCCGGGGCTGGCTGATTTGGTGCTTGAACCACTCGGGGCCATAGTGGTTGCAAAACCGCCAGTATAGAGTTATTTGCATAAAAGAGAAGAGAATGAAGATTTTAGTATTTGATGGCATGCAGGGTGTATGTGAGATTATTGGTCATAGTCTCACAACGACTCCTCGTTTCTTTGCCCAAAAATTTTGAATCACTATAACCCAGCCAAACTTAATCGGAACCTCTAATTCTAATAACTCTAGTACATTTACTGCCTTAAATTGTTGTCTGAACTCTACATTCCTAGCCTATTCCTCACCTTGGGATCTGTAGCTATTCCAAATCTAAAAATATTTCAAATATGAAACCTTAGCATAGACGATTGTTTCCTATCTAGAGGGTTTATCTTTAGTTTGCTCCTACCTTCCACTCATCTACTGTTTGGCTTGGAGGATTCAAGTTCCTACTCAATAAACCCACCTTGCAAGTAGGTAATACGAAAATAATGATCCTATAATATTGTATATCACTCATCAAACACTGCTACTGATACAAATTACATGGAAAGGTCCATTCTACTGCTTCAAATGGTGTTTCCCAAGCGGGCCCTCCGCGTTCTATCTCTAATATACATGCTTGTCATCGTCAGTTTTAAGTAACACTTTTCTGTGACCATGTGCCTCATTTTGAAATCATATAATTACCCTGGTCAAAACATTCACCCCTTTCTAAAATGGTGCAATTACATTCAGATATTATACCATGACCAAATCAGGTATTTTGGTTATTTATTCCATAAAACAAATGGATAAAAAACAAGAGTGAATTGCGGCATAACCCGCCAGTATCATACCTGGCTTTATAGAAACGTTCTAGTTAGTGCCTTTATATAAGCGTTCTACGACGTGGCAGTGAAAAAATGACTAGAATATGTGATACTTTCACTACTGGTCAAATTCTTGGTTTCACATGCTAGTTTATAGCATGAGATAAGCCCTCTCACCGTTGACACTTTGAAAACTTTGATCCACGAGCGCGAGAATCTCTCAATACTAATTAGCACCTAATGCATTGTTCAGCTTGATATAAATTATAAGTTCACTAGAAAATGTCTGATTTGGAACTACATGGAACAGTGCCTGGAAAATAACGTATTCTATCACCATCAAAGCACAAAAAGGCATTGCAAAATTTTCTTCAAATTTGGATAGCTGCTATTACCGCCGAAAGACACTTTAGTTGTACCGTGACAACAGGAAGGATTTCATCGAAAAGGGCCTCACCCAATTGCCCTATCTAGAAATATTGGAAAACTTATTATGCGCAAACTGAAAATGACTGGACGTGACTCAAAATTTGAAATTTCGTTCAAGCAAAAGAATGTAAGAAGATGCAAATCTCCGATTTGTTGACCGTTCCTAAGGTTTCCGTTTAGACAACGTGATTTAAACAACCAGGCATAACGAATCTAATGCGTGCGCGTCTCTTACCAGGACAGTGATCGCAACCTGAACACTACCCTTTCAGGGACACACTTTTTGTCTTTTTATCGCAGCTTCCTCTGTTGATCGCTGATAGTTTGTTATATTCATTTGTTTTACTCGCTACTCGTGTGCCTGTGGGTCAACTTGAACGAAACCCCTCACAAACACGTTCAAAAACGAGATCAGGTAAATCGCCACTTCCTCCAGTTACGTGCGACTTTGACAAGGCTAACTTTACTGCCGGCTGCCTAGCTTGCTGCGATGAATATGTAATTTATTTATAGTATGCGTTTTATTTTTTTTATTCAATCAGTGCCAACCTGATTTGCCACTAGGCAGTACGAGACGTCTTGTCCAGTGCAGCGTCGTTTTTGCCATTTTTGGCGATGCATAATCCTACGTAACCGCAAACGCTGCCTGTGCCCTCAACCGATTGAACAAAACCCGCGGGGTCAATGCATCCGGTGACGGATGATCCTAATAATAGTCAACACCACCAACCACCAACTTAATGTGCGATTTTGATCTGCAGTAAGGGCAGGCGGTGGACGACGCGTGGCCTTTCCGAGGATTAGAGGTAAACACGGTACAGTTGGTGGATCATTAATTAGACTAAAGGGAACAGTTTTGCCACTTGGACATGTGGCCTTGAACGTTTGTCTGTGTGTTTTTGTACAGAAGAATATGGCGTTATTTCAGATATCCCACGTTTCCAACACAACTCGACCGTATTATAAATTTGGCGATCATTTGCACGTTTACCACATTTGTGACTACTGTTTGGGTTAACTGTCAAAAATCAAGGTAAACATCAATTGAGTTTCGGTGTTGAACAAGAAATGGCATTTATTAACTTGCGCCACGGATAATTTTACCATATCAGGAATACAAATCATGTAATTATCCGGTTGGTTTAGTCATCTGAATCTGATGAAATCATCAAGAAACGGAACAAAGGCGGCACGATCAAATTTACGATACAATCTAAGATTCTCACAAATGCAATGAGCAGCGACCTTTCAGAACACACCATCCTCTTTGTACTCGTTATTTAAGATTAAGTCATCAACCAATCGCGCTGCAAAGATCGGTGCCCCACAGTTATTTTCAGATTCAATTTTGGGTTCTTTGTCTCAACGTTGATAGAAGCTATCACTTCAGTCATCAATATTAAATTGTATAAAACCTCATTTTCCGCATCATTAAAGTATCGCACCGCCGCCGATCTATCCCCAACTTCAGCCGAGATCCCAACTTGTCTGCCAGCATCTAGGCCATCTCTATACTATACATCAACGCGCGATATTGAGTGATCACCGCCGAGTCTCATGTTTGTTGGCAAGTGGGTGGTATTTATAAACCTTAGACTATCGCTCTTGACGGTACGCTTCTGGCTTGCTGGCATTGACCGTAAGCAATTTGCGTGAAAAACAACATTCAAAATACGCCAAGATTCGCCAGTCAGTATATTTACTTGCCTACTTCATCCATTTCATTCTCGCGTCAAGAACCTAGCACCCGTCAAGTTCAACCCGATAGCCGCTTCTGACGATCATAAGACACGACGAAACTTTGTGACAGCGGACGAAAACATAAACATCCAATAAAGGGTCTATTTTTAACACGTACGACAAGTTCAGAATTCTTGTGTTTGATTATTGAACACGTCGCGGGTAAAAGTGGACTGTGGTGGCGGAGGTGGCGGGGTCGTTTTAGCGGTTAGGTCGGTTAGTCGACCGAGTAACACAGAATAAAATCGGATACAACTATCTACTGCGTCATGGTTGCGAGTGAGATATAGCCACTGACTCGAGATTAGCGACGAAAGGTTAAACTCGCTTGAAATACCTGACGGTTTGAACTCAAAAATGAGTTGAATTATTCGTTTCTTGCTTATTGTCGACGAGGTTCTTCTTCTTCTTCTTCTTCTTTTAACTACCCTAAACCTAATAATTTTCCACAGTAGTTGATTGGCATATTTCTGATAATATACCAATCATGCCAAGGGAAGTCGGAAAATTTTCCAACCCTGAAAACATCCAGTCCAGAGTTTGTGATTTGATTTCAATGAATTTCAGTTACAGCAAGGACAACGTAGAAGTTGTAGAGTTGTAATTAAATCAGTGTTATAAAGCTACTTAAACATTGTTGGGGGAAAATATCGTCTTATTGATTATCACTCCATTTTTACTAACCTTGTTCTTTCTAATCCGGTAGCACCTGTTTCCTGCACATTAAAAAGAAACATCAAATATATCAAGGATTTAGATATAAAATGCCAAATTCTACGTTTGGCACGTTAATTAAATTCGACAGCTACAACGCAATGTAATGATGCACGCTAGTTCAGATCTACTCTAAGTAGAGTAACTTTCACTAAGTTTTGTATTTCCATGCTAAATTTCACAAACTGAGTAACTTGATATAAGGAAACTGGGTGAATGCTACTCTGATTGTAAAAGCGCTAAACTTGTAGAAATAGAGTTATTATAATGAAGCTGTCAAAAGCGAAAAACGTGGTTCAACCCAAAGTTCAGTCGATCAAAAATGTGTATGTTGTATGTTGTAATCAACAAATATCAACAAGTGCCGAATTCAATCCATGAATTACTATCAATCCATAGAATTAAAATTTAAAGTTTTTCGACACATACGTTTCAACTGGACAGTTGTCGGAAACAATTAACGATTTCGTTAAAATAAAATAAAAAATTAAATTAGATACTGAGTAATGTTTACTCAAATTTTGACAAGTAACCTAGTTAATTAGAAATGAGTAAATCTACGCGCTACTCTAATTACGGTAGTTAACAAAACTGAGTCTAGAAACGAGAAGACAAATTAGTATTTTCCATATAATTCCAACTACCTTTGCTTATCTTGATAGATACACGTATTTCGTCTACAATGTGCGTCGTTTACTACTCAGTTATGAAAAAATACAAACAAGCGTGACTGAGTAATGTTTACTCTAATTTGGCAGGTGACCTCGTTATTCAAAAATGAGTAACCCTTCAATTACTCTAATTAGGCTAGTTCCACTTATAACGAAACAGAGTCGTTTTCTACCCAGTTTTAAGGAGGATTACCTACAGTACTCGACAAAATAAAGTACGCACCTTCCATATTTCTAAAATTTATCATATTATCCAGTAACTATAAATGATAACATTTCGATATCTTTGACGAAAATTACAATTACATATGTATTTTCGAAATATGGATCGATTTGAGCTTTGAGAGTGACATTTTCAAGAAAAAACAAGGTTTATTGGATAATTGTTCATTTTTTATGGACAAAATAAAGTACGCACTTGAACAATGCATGACTTTTATTGCTTCTTGCTATAATCAATACTTAGTATGACCACCTCCCCGAGCACAAGTTTATACCAAATTGATAAAAAGTTCTAATATCAGATTAAAGACTGTATACGATGAAATTTGGACACACAAAATAGGTCACCAAAAATTTTCCTTGAGCCCGATTCTTTTCAAACTTTCTGGAAATAAAGTACAACTAAATGGTTAAGTTTTGACATCATTGGTTTATTGAACCTCTTCTCTCAACTCAAATGCCCACCCCTTTGCCTTGACTCCTTTCATCAAATTTTGGGCAATGATATGACCGACTTGCTTACTTACTTTTAACCACACTTTCTTTAAATGATCTTGAATTCTATCAATTTTGGAGTTTTAACGAGCTTTGCCTTCATGATTGCCCAAAATTTTTCAATTGGGCGAAGTTTCGAAGTGTTTGGAGGGTTGACGTCTTTTGGCACAAAAACTACATTATTATCTTTGTACCAGTTTAAGACGTTCCGGGCATAGTGGCAAGATGCCAAATCCGGCCAAAACAGTGTCGGGCCATCGTGAGATCTCAAGAAGGGCAGAAGTCGTTTTTGGAGGCATTCGTCCTTGTAGATTTGTCCGTTGACGGTCCCAGAGGTGATGAAGGGCTGACTCATTTTGCCACATCCGTAGATCGCTTGCCAGACAAGGATTTTTTTGGCGAATTTCGACAGTTTCTTCTTCCGTACACTCTCCGGAACGGCCAACTTAGAGGTGGCGACGTAGTGTTCCTGTCCTGGCATTTGTTTGGTGTCGGCTTTAATGTAGGTCTCATCGTCCATCACAATGCAGAACGGTTTTGTGAGCCACTCTCTGTACAGTTTTCTTGCACGAGTTTTGGTCACCGAGTTCTGCTTATCGCTCCGGTTCGGTGCCTCCTGGACCTTGTACACATGTAATCCAGAACGTTTCATTGTTTTCTGCACAAAACAAACTGAAACTTTCGCCTTTTTCGCAACATCTTTGATCGAAATGTTGAGATAACGCTTAAATTGGTTCAATACCATCCTGGCCTTCTCCGGATTTGATGTGCCACGTTTTTTGCCACTACCATTTTTCCGCTTGGTTGTATTACTGTCCTTGAACGTTTTGATCACATGAGATACGGTTGAATGTGCGATTTCGAGCTGTTTTCCGATCCATCGATGAAAAGCCTTTGGGTTTTCGAAGTGAGTGCCCAACATTTGTTGGCGCACTATTTCTTCATTCGAAGCCATCACTGAAATCACTCGACCGATTTTCACGAAACTCATTACACAATTGACACAACACAATGAAATACATGCAGTTAAAATTTCAATAATTTTTAACCACACGCTAAAAAGTTACGAACAATTGCGTGTGTCCAAATTTCATTGAATACTGTCTTTATCAGTGTTTGATGATTAAATATGTTATCATTTAGGCTGGATAAACAGCCAAAATCGGCTCCGTAAAGTGTTACACACGCCTGAGCCTAACAAATAAACGAACTGACATAAAAAATTAAAAAATGAACAGCCAAAATAACAAAATATGTAACAAATTAATATTCGTTGGATACCACAATATTTACTCGTTTTATTATCACCGAGTTCATCTCGATAACAAATTTTATGATATAAACAAATTTCTTGAGATAATTTCAAATTAGTTTATGATATCAAATTCATACACTAACAACTGAAGTATTGCTTCTGATTGAAGCTCAATTTCATATCCATAACATGCTGGTAATATTTAGCATTCGTCAGCATGCTGGTAGAATACATTAACGTTTATCAAAAATCGTCTTTAAAATTAAAAATGTATTATGCTATAATAGGTGAGTTCAAAATTATATCTGAGATAACAAAACTTATTATTTATTTGATATCAGTTTGTTATTTTACTTTGCTAGGGTCGTGCCTCAATAACTTGCAGGCATCGTGGATTACTTTCAGCGAGATTTCGGATGTGATGGGGGTTTCAATTCATCCAAGCATTCTCCAGAGCTTCGAATAGTTTGTCATGGTTGATCACGTCTCCTTTGTCAACGTTTTGATCCAGAATAGACCACAAATTTTCGATAGGAGTCAAGTCCGGGCTTTGGTTTGGCCATTGCAATAATTGGATGCGTGAAGCACGGAAGTAGGCACTAGTTTTGTGGGCGGTGCGCTTGGGGTCGTTATCTTGTTGAAAAGTAAACTTATTCTGAAACCAGCTTTACGTGCCGACTCCCTCAGATTTGTTTTTAAAATGCTGATGTAAAAGTTGGTAGTCATTATTCCATCTATTTTTACAAGTTTTTCAACCCCAGACCATGCAAAGCACCCCACACCATGATATTGCCACCTCCGTACTTCACTGTTTTTTTAAACATTTCTATCTGCAAGTTTCTCTCCAGGTTTTGTCCAGACTCGTGCTAACGAGCTCGAACTTGCTCTCATCACTCCAGAGAACCTGTTTCCAGAAATCTAATGGCTTGTCGATGTACTTTTACGCAATATTGAGACGTTTGATCCTACAGGAGCCATAATTAGTCTTAAAAAATGCTAACAGCAAAACAAACAAACCTGTTAACTTTGCGAATCAAAGGTCTGTTCTTATAACCTGTTTCATGTAGTTTTCTGCGCACAGTTTGATTGTATATGTTCGAGTTAACGTTTTCTTTTTGAGCCATGTAGGTGATCGTCGGGTTTTTAGTCAATTCGCGGTCAATTCGGTGATCATCATTGATTGTTGTCTTCCGTTTCCTTTTTCTACCTGCTACACTTCCGAGATCCTCGTACTTCTTGCATATTTTTCGCACTCTTACCTAACTTAATTCTTATTTTCCAGCGATTTCTCTGTTTGAAAGGCCCTCTTGACATTTTTTTAACGCTGAGTTTGTGGATATCTAGGGAAATTTGTTTTTTTTTTCATCTTATCGGATTGAAACGCACTTGATATGATACATTAACAACAAACAAGTTTATTTTTTGACGTTTCTATGCGGTTCGAGAGGTAGGAAAGCATTCGCATGCTGTACGCCAATTTGCGCGCACTTTAGTTTGTCCAGCTGGAAAGCGACTCATGCTGGCATTTTATCAAACTACTAAAAATATATGCAATATAAAGTTGTACTACATTTTATGTGCATGAACTGTATTGAAATATCTAATCCCAAAAAAGTTATACCGATTTGAATTTAATTACATCAGGTGCGTTCTTTATTTTGTCCAGTACTGTATGTCTACAGGTCTATTCTCAGCAAGTTGCCCCGAAAAAAATAGCCTACGCGATGGCTTGTTGTAGCAGGGCCAATCGATCTCAATGAGGACCTTCGGAAGACCACGACCAGAACCGCGTGTCTTCACATGACAAGGGACTGGCGACTCCACGAACCCTTATCTAGTCAACAAATTCTTCAACTGCCTTAGCCTACCAGTTTAGTTCTGGAAAAGCTGAAAACAGAATGGATCGCTCCATATATCAAAGGTATAATTTAAATGAAATATATTATTTTATAAGACATGTTGTTAAAACATGTCTTTATACTGTCCTAGTTACCCTTCAGAGATAGCAATTGGAGTGATCGAGGCGCCCGGTTTGATGATTTCTGAAATAAACGTTTTATCTAACCATAGAACCACTAACCAAAATATTTATATAGACTCCAAAAGCCTGTCCACGTTGAATTTTAGACACTTTTCTCTCAGTGTTGATTTTGAATTATTACACGGATCACTGAAACGGTTCACTTACAGGTTCACAGCTGAAACTCTCCACTTTAATTCGTGGTACTACATGTTTATATTAATTTTACATTCAGTATCAGTATCAGTATTCATTGGAAGTGCGCAAACGCATTTTGTACGAACGGCAGCAAAATCCGAATTTATCGATACGCGATCTTGCCAAGAAACTAAAACTACCGTAAAGTGCCGTGTTTTCTGTTTGCAAATCATTTGACCAGCGCTTGGCTGTGGATTGGAAGGCTGGAAGCGAAACAAATCGAAAAGGATGCTCTCGATAAATGGACGTGAAGGTGGTAGCCATTATTGAAAAAAAATTCCAATCTTTCTGTTCGAAATGTGGCTCGCAAAGATAGGAAGTGATAATCATACGTGCAAAAAGGAAGTCAAAATTATACGTATAAGGACTGGAGGCGTGCAAAGTGAAAAGTGTGCCCAGCCGTGATAAAAAGCTAAATTTCAGTGAATCCTAGAGTTTGAGTGGAATACCTGTAACTAGAAAAGAGAAAAAAAATAGTATTTTCCATTTAATTCCAACTACCTTTGCTTATCTTGCCAGAGCGCAATGCGCGTATTTCGTCTACAATGCAACCGCAATGTAAAAAGATACGCTGTTGCCGAGCATTTCCGGACAAAAAAAGGTGTCCAAATTCCCAAGGAAGAATTTGATTTGGCAGGCCATATATAGTTGTGGTCGAAAATCTAAAAGTTTAGTTTCTAACGAAACTGTCGATAAGGATGTGCACGAGAAAGAATGTCTGTTAAAGCGGTTGCTACCGCTTATCAGAAGCCACGACTTTCCATCTCTGGTTTGGTCTGATTTGGCCTCGGGTCGCTTTGCGAAATCCGTCCTGGAATAGTATTAGGTACAAGAAACTATTCGAAACTAAAAAAAAAAAAGCAAATGGTACCGATAATTTCAAGAAAATGGAGAAAAGTCACGGCGGGAGTATCTTTGGATACCGTATGGAGCCTAATACAAACTACCAAACCACTTATTAAACGTATCCAAGCAAGTGTATAACTAGCTAGATATCGCTTACAGCTAAAATAATTTATGAGTTATAATAAAAAACGTAATCGAGATCGTTGCATATTAGGCTGAGTTAAGGGACACATACCCTAGTAGTTAAAGTTCATAATTGAAATTTGAAAGTAAATTTTAGCATTAGCATTAGCCTTTACGTTTGCTCACCTCGTAGATGGAGCTACGATGAGGAATAATTAGTTGAAGACATTGCATGCCACCATGAAACGAAACCAGTTACTGATACGTTTCTTCACGAAGACAGTCATCGATCGCTCACCTGACCACTTCCATGCAACCGTTGGTGACAGGGAGGATTTGATATCTACCTTAAGAAGACACGGGAAACCCACGTAGTCTTCAGTAGAGAAAAAAGAAAAAAGAAAATTAATAGTCGAAGAGAATAGTTGAACAGAATGCCCTGTTTGGTGCACAGAAAAAAAAATTATTCAAAAAATGGTCGTTGGGAGCATCTAGTCTAAGAAGATTAAGTGATGCTCCATTTCACTTTAAACGGTTCCATTAACTGTAGTCCTAGCTAGGTTCATAGTTATAGCGCCATTACTCGCTCTCTGAAAAGAGAAGAATGTCTGAAAATGTAAGAACGGGTGGTGAAAGGAAACTTGTCAGAATGAAGCCAAAAATAATAAATACTGTCACTTCCAAAATCACGTTCGAATTCATCGTTTAAAACAGCTTCTTTGATAATATTTGGTAACCTAAAATCTAAACCGTACAGCGTTGATAATTAGCCACAACACTGAATACGGAATTTGAAAACCTCAAATTTACATGATCGTTGTCTTCTGTGTTATAATAATATCCGACACATTTTTAACGCAATCGGTTCCACGCATCGCCACAGGTGACAAGTTTAAATTCGCTCTCTTCCGTGAAAGATTGTAACACGATTATTTCATGCTACCTAAAATGCATAACAGATCGAACAGATTACAAAGCGTGCTGAAATTAATAATTGATATGAGAATGGAAAATGAAATGACATGATTCACAGGTAGCACCCCCTCACTTCGCTATTGTCAAAATGACAACATTGCTGCGTTATTTTATCATCACCTTTGTATGAGTGATTTATTCTCATTGTTCGATTTCGGGCAATAAGAGAGCGGACTCGCTTGTGTTCGTGGAGTCAGATCTGAGCTGATCTGATTCCCTTCGGGCTCGAGGTAGACATCCTAATGTACTGGTGCGAGATATTTTGACTCTATGTGATCTGGAGTTTATGAAATTTATTTATGTGTTTTTGACAAATATTAGCCTTACATTGTAGTTTGTTAAATCTGTATGTGCAGTTTTAGTTTTTAGATTCCAATATTTGTGTTTTCGTTCTTCTTCTTTTAAAATGTTCAAATTAAAAAATGTGCAGTTAGGAGTAGACTATTCGAATTAAAAAAAAACATGCGTTTTGTAGATCATACTTTAATTTTACGCTCCCTCTTTCCATCCACTAAATTTTTATTTGCCCTAACCACAGGAGGGCCGTCAGTAATCTGATCTTCCCTTATTAACATTATTTTTAAGATTATTTATGTATATTGGAAAATAATACTTGACTTTGTAAACCTAAATCGATTGAGGCTGTATTTAACTTGTTCAAAAAGTCAATACACATATGATTTATTCAAAAACTACAAGGGACAGCCCAATGAGGTTGTACGCAAAGGTGAAGTAGGACTACCTTGTAATGTGTAATGAATGTTGTTCTAATTTATTTCAATATTTCGTGGCTGTCACAATTTCTATTTGGTATGCTGCTCTTGGCATGAGTTTTATTCATATATGCGCTTCGAAATAATATAGAAACCGTTGAAATTTCCGAGCCCTGTTTGAAATTGTACAAAAATATTAATGTATATGGTCTACGGAAAGCTGAAACTTTTTTAGCCACCGAGGGTTTCGCATTGACAAATATTTAAACAATTAAAAAAAAACTCCTTAGTTGGAGAAATCAAATTGGTCGTCCTTAAAAGGACGGATTTTAAATAGTCCATGTTTGATCGATCTTCTTTGGACCTATTAAATGACCCATTCACATCTTTACGAATATTGTACAACAATTCATTACCCATCAATACAAGCGTCATATTTGCAACAGTTGTTACCAGATAATTGAAATCAATTATCTCCTAATTAATAGTAACTGGTCAGGCTAATGTTGCATGCTAATGCATTTTCTACATACATTTGCGATGACGATAGTGGCTGGATTATACCGTTCATACCACTCAACCACTTTACCGAAAGATGGCTGCCAACTAGATCACACTTATTTCACTCGTATTTGCGCCTACCAGCTGACTACAAATTCACCACTGACTTGTTTAACCGACTGCATAACCAATGACTTTCTAGCATTGGTTGCCTAGCCAAAGGTGATAGCGCTGCAGCAGCTACCTGGACAATGGTCCTCGCAAGAACATCCTCCAGGGTATTTGTCACCGCCAGCTTCCAATTCAATACTGGCTCATGGCCGTTCTGGACAACTTCAAGGCTGCCGAGCGAATGAAGTATATAGCGAAGGTGTACCCCTTTTATATCATCCACTGCTGAATTTTAGATCTCCCTTACTTACATTTGAAGTCAGCATTTAGTAAATTTACTCTGCAAAACGAAATTATAAGACATCATGTTATATTTGCGTTATTTTCAATAGATTAAAGTTGAAAATCAATACTTTTCAATATTGAATCGACGCGTAGAAATATTTCCGATCCATTGAGGCAAACATTTAGAAAATGTTTCGAGAAACGACTGAGATATCAACGCTGAAAACCTGATCGATTTTCGTGACGGTCGCAATAGGTTTTTTTTTAAGTTGTACGCCAGTTTAGAAAACAAAGACGTAGTCCTACGTCAAAAGTATTCTAAATTCAAACAATAAGCTCAACCCAAAAAGAGTCGAACGTCTGAAAGCTAGTTGAAGTTAGTTGCAATTTAAAATGGATAAAATATCTACAGCATGAAAAGAAAACACACACATAAATTTCTGATCCGCCATCTAATTATAAGCTCTGGCAGCTGTTCAGTCGAAAATTCATGAGAAAACAGCAACAATCATCAATCGATATCTTCCCAGTTGATAGTCTCGCGTTGCAAAAATTTGCAAATCCGCTCGTCGAAATAATTATCCACTTTGAGCTGGCGTATGAGATTATGAATCAGCAATGAAAGTCAGCCCGTTTAGATTGTAATAAGGCTTGTTCGCGACAAAATCTGGACAGATTAAGTTTGGAATTAAACAAAGATCATTTGCAAGATGCATTTTTTATAAATGATAAATAAAACATTTTTTATAAATGTGCATTATTAGTCATCTTCAAACTAATTACAGTTACTTGATTAGGCTGCATGAAGAAACAACGAACTTTTTAGTTTACTCCAGCCATGGACTGTAAGTATGCACAAAAGTTGAGGACATTTTTATTTATCTAGCTACAGTACGTACTGAAAAATCTGATCTCTTCTGCAATATTTGCTTCACTTTTGCGTCCTTCTGGTGATTCCTGAGATCCATTTTTGTTCCGCTGCCAGCCTTCCTGGCTGTTGTCAAACGTGTATCGAAGAATTTAAGAACGTTATGGACAGTGCTTGAAGGAAAACCAAGCTTTTTGTATGTTTTCTTGCTCCGGATTTTCATTGCGACCGCACACAATTTCTTTTCGCTTTTCGTTTCTTCTCTCGACGCCATCTTCGTTCTAAAAGCTTGCAGTATCACCAAAAAATGATTTTACACAATGAACAGACATAAAGTCTGTATCCTCAACAATCCGGACACCGTCCAAAACATAAATTTCGCATTAAATTTCCGTCGTAGTTGTTTATTTCAGATTCATGAGATGTGTTTTAACAATTCGTGAAGACAAAACATAGTTATTCGGTATTTGCTTAAAATTTTCGAACTTTGCGCTTAACTCCGTCCATTAGGGTTTGTACAGACTCTTCAAAAATCGTAGAAGCCGTCTTTGTCAAAATTTGCTGGAAGTGTTTGATGTCTTTGATTCCTTGCTTCTTTTCAGAAAGCTTCCGCTTCATCGGAGCCCAATATCTCTCGATTGGTGGTAGATCTGGGCAATTTGGCGGGTTTGAGGTTTTTGGTACAATGTTCACTTGATTTGCTTAGTACCAGTCCATCACAGTTTTAGCATAGTAGCATGATGCCAAATCGGGCCAGAACAAAGGTTTTTCTTTGTGACTTTTGATGAAGGGTAGCAATCGCTTCTGCAGACACTCTTTCTGATAGATCTCCTTGTTGATTGTGCCTGTAGTGACGAAAGATTTACTCTTTTTGCCACACAAGGTATTTTTTGGGAAATTTTGATGCCTTCTTCGTTCTGAAATGCTCAGCTGTAGCATTTCTGGCCATAGCAGAATACAAAGCCAGCCCTGGAAGCAGCTTAAAATCCTCCAGGACATAAGTTTCATCGTCCATAACAACGCATGAAAACTTCGTCAAATATTCGCAGTACAAACGTCGAGCCCATGATTTTGCTGCCAAGTTCTGTTTGTCGTTGCGATTTGGAACTGTTTTTTCTTTATACGACTTAAGTCCCAAACGTTGTTTTGATTTTTGTACACAACCTGGCGACATCCCTATTTTACGAGCCACCGTTCAAATGGAGAGATTTAGGTTTTTCGTTAATATCCTTTTCACTTTTCGGTAGATGACAGGATCAGCGCGTCCAATGTTTTTGTCGCTTCTCGGTTTCCTCTCCACCGTCAAACGTTCCGAAAATGATTTGAGCACATCGTGAATAGTGGATTTAGGCAAATGTTTTTGCAAGGTCCCGTAGTGACAGGTCAGGATTTGCCGTACGCCCGTACAAAATTCGCTCGCGCACTTGTTTTTCTTTCGTCGCCATCTTCAATACTAAATATGAAATGTAAACATCAATCATAGTCTTTTTCATCATAGACTCTCAGCTATACCACAGTGAAATTTTTCATTCCTACGTGCAATATTTCAAAAGTTACAATGATTTGAAGGTGTCCGGATTATTGCGGATACAGACCTTACGTTCATCAGTCTTCGAAATATTTCTCGCGTTGATGAAGTATTTCCAGAGATATACGTATTTAGGGGTGTCCGGATTTTGTCGCGAACAAGCCTTACAGCTGAATTCATATGATTTGCGTTATGCGTATTTCACATCAAAACTATTGATTACAGACATAACATATATCTTCACTTCTATGAAAATTCATCTTTCTTGTATGTTTCATACTTATGATTATCCCTAAGGCTCCCTAATCTGAGTGTTATTATCAATTCTGTTTGATTTATGTAAAAAGGGATCGTACTAATACTAATTGAATCCTAGAGGGTTTGAGCTGTTTAGTGGAATACTTGTAACTATAAATTAGAAGAAAAATTAGTAATCTCCATTTAATTCCAACTACCTTTGCTTATCTTCGACAGATACGCGTATTTCGTCTACAATGCAGACTTCTTCAGTGTCTCGTACTAATAACTCGAGTCGAGTTATTAGTACGAGTCACTGAAGAAGTCTGCACATTGTAGACGAAATACGCGTATCTGTCGAAGATAAGCAAAGGTAGTTGGAATTAAATGGAGATTACTAATTTTTCTTCTAATTTATAGTTAATACTAATTATTTTGTTAGGCAATCTGCCTAATTCTTGCTTGAACATGTTCAAAATATAACCAACGCTCGAGTAATTCATGGTAAGGGCCTAAAAGCCATTTGTAAACAATGACTTTAAATGTCGATTTTTCTTGAATCTTAAATCACTCTCGTGAAATGAAAGCAGCATCTGGTAAAAGAATGTTAGTTCTACCATATGGAGTATAGTAGGATTCTTGTTATTCGTAAGAGATCAACATTTAAAGTCATTGATTACAAATGGCTTTTAGGCCCTAATCATGAATTCCTCGAGAAATATTCAATTACAAAACCCGTTTGAACATCCCTACCCCTGTATCCTGTTTCAACCACCGCTGAAGCAGGGGCATCTGTCAGTATTGACGGTTGAAAATACTATCCCATTATAACCCGCAAGTCGTTGCGCAACTTCTACGTGTCTTCACACTTATAACTATCATCAATCCATTCTGGGATGGGTTAATTTCAGCCCAAGATAGCTTCCTCGCAATAATAACAATAATCGATTTCAGATGAAAATGCACAAAGGCCAGCTGCTAACATTCCTACGTACTGATCCATATGACGCATGTGAATTTTTCAAGCTCAGGGTAAAACACTGACTTGGCTGACTAAGATGAGCATTTGCGACTTGAGGTAGATTCCGACCCCAACCAGTACGTACGTGGTCCAACAACAGTGGGGAAGTGACTCACAGTGTGTAGAGGTAGTAGATAGACTCTGTCCGTGTCCGTCGTCACTCTCCCATCCATGGCGAATGGTTTCACTGTGCAGTAAATAGAGAATAATAAAACACCACCCGGACCGGACCAAATGAGATGCGTTTCGGCTGGCTGCTGCCAAAAGGGAAATACTTATTTGTGCGAGAGAGAGTGAATGGTTGAGTCAGAGTCGTTTTCAACTTGTTTATTGTTGCAAAACCCGAACGCCAGAACGAGTTATCCATTAGTTAGTCCAAAGTGCTGCCTGTTCAGTGTTGCAAAACTCAAGACATTCGACATATGAGTAAACAGAAAGATCGATTATTTCATACTACCTCCATCCAGGTAGGAAAATTCAAAAGTAAACATAATGGAACGGAGGAAAAGCCCGGTTGGTTCAGAACCATTTGTTCTTCCTTCTTTTCCCGTATCTCATTTCACTGACAACAGCTTATCGATATGACTCGTTTGATAAGGAAGTTTCTAATTATGCGTTTGCATTTTTCTCTTTCTATCCAGTTGCAGCGATGAAGGTCTAAGGCACCTTCGCCAGTTCCGCACAGAGCCAAAGCACTAGATAGAGCGCAGTGATCAGTGCTCGACGCTACTCGGAGCGATAAACTGCACATCTGAGTCGGACGACGGTGGGGAAAACACACACACACAGCATATCCAGAATGGTGTTATCATACTGCAGGTAAGTGATGGTTGAAAATAAGTTCGTTCTTAAGCGAAATCGACAATATCAATCGTTCCAAATGGATTCGCTTCAGATATTTTGATAACATCTAAATCGCGTCCGAGTGCACGCCACTCTCGCGTATCATCACAAACAAACTCGAGCCAACTTTGGAGGTCAATAATCCGGCACAACATCTAACATACATTGTTGAAATGAGTCAAAGGTCAACCGGTGCCAGTGGCAGTAATAGGCAGCCAGTGCTCGCCACTGCTGCTACCGTTGCTGCTGCGTCTACAATTCCAACAGTATCAACGACGTCGGTTCTCAAAACGTTTGAAACTGAAACTGCAACCGGAAAGGATCGCTTGAAACCTTCATCAACAGTTCGAGCATTGAACTTTGATGATCCTGAGCTGGAAAAGAGGAAAAGCCCTTCAGGAATTGCTGAAAAAAAGGGTGAGGACGATAAATATTTGGCCATTGGTATAACCAAGGAAGACAATATCAAACCGAAAAACATTCCAAATGTTTTGAATAAACCGTCCGTGATTAAGAAGGAAGAAGTCAAGTCGATCACATCAGCAGCTACGACTACTGTTTCATCGGTATCATCGAAGCCGATATCTAGTCCGGCGGTCATTTCAGCTTCTAAACCACCGCACAGCAGTAGCCCCAAACAGGCGCTGGAAGCAGAGGTCAAACCGCATGGAAGTCCATCAAGAGGAAGCTTGAAGAAGATGCATCAACAGTCAAAAGTCGAAGAAGCACCCAAACCAACGCTGCTCAAGTCATCATCTGTTCCGGCAACTGCATCAGGCAATTCGAGACCCTCTCCAGTTCCCCCGCTTCAAACGCAACAGAGTACTCAGCTGCCAGCCCCAGTTATAACCACAGCAGCAGCATCACCAACTGCTACCGCTGCTCCTGTTGTTTTACGGCCATCATCCGGAACTAACTTGCAAAAGTCTGCTTCGTATCGGAAATCATCCTATAAACCACAACACTCTCATTCGCTCCGGTACTCCGGTAGCGGCAGTGATATCTCCAATCTAGTTCGTGTTCGTAACTCAACGTTGGGTAACTCGGCCCCAACATTGTCGATTACTTCCAAGGAAGGTGGATTCAGTCAACGCCGATCGACGTCTTCGTCGGCCGCTCGCAGTGGAGCAGTAGCCCGTCATCGTCTAAGCTTTGTAGCCAACATTTCGCCACGATCTCATTCGCCCATTCCTGCTAGTCCCATCGATAGTCCTCGGATCAACTCACCGAGTATCATACATTTTCCGTTCGTTCCAATCAAGCGGATTACCAACAAAAATAGTGATAGTCGTCGATGGTCCGTTGCATCGTTGCCTAGCTCGGGATATGTAACTACTCCGGGAAGCTCCAACATCTCATCGCAATGTTCCAGCCAAGAAAAGCTGCATCAATTTCCTCCAGTACCAACGAATGACGATCTACACATGCTGTCGCTACACTTTTCCAGCAATGATAGCAATCCCGGAATTGACGGGCGCAATCTGCATCACCATCATGGCTTCCATCATCTTCACCATCATCATCTACCGCATCAACACAGCGGTAGTGGCTTCAATCCACCAGTATCCCCTCTTGCTCCACAATATCAACACTCGACCCAGCAACCGCTTAGCCTCCAAACGCACGCGACCCATTGCAATAGTCCTCATTCGGTAAAATCCTCCGGCAGCTGTAAAGATGAACTCAACAACTTCTGCGGATGTCGTTCTCCGATCCACCGACCACGATCCCGCAGTTTAAGCAGCCCTTCCCATTCCCCGATCACCGACAATGAGATATCCCTCATGAATACCTTCTACAAAGAACGATTCCCCAAAGCCACGCAACAGATGGAAGAACGTCTGTCACATTTTATCAACGAAAACAAAAACATAATCAACGACAGCGCCCGAATTTCCCAACCGATCGTTCGTTTCGTTCACCATCAAGTTCTGGAAATGGCCCGCGACTGCCTCCACAAGTCGCACGCAAAGCTTATAACTTCCCGCTACTTTTACGAAATGAACGAAAACCTCGAACGCCTACTGCTGGAAACAAAAGAGAAATCCCCGGAAGCCGCTCCTGAAATCACCGGTGTGATCAAGAAATTACTCCTGATCATTTCTCGTCCGGCGCGTCTGTTGGAATGCCTGGAATTCGATCCGGAAGAATTCTATCGCCTACTGGAAGTAGCCGAAGGCCAGGCAAAAGTTACGCAAGGTATCAAAGCGGACATTCCTCAGTACATAATTCAGAAACTGGGCCTCAATCGGGATCCGATCGCCGAACTGCAAGAGGAACTAATCGAACAGGCATCTCTGAACTCGTCCATCAGTACGAACTGTGATTCATCGGATAACAACAATTCATTTTCGCCGAACCAATCGTTCGGGCTCATGGAAGGGATGAACCGAAGTGGATCAATTACTTGCTCCACTCCGAAAGGTTCAGGCTCGTTGAACAACAGCATCAATACGTTAAATAACAACCAGTCGAGTAATATCAACAGTAATAGTACAATTGGAACTACCGGAGCGACGAACAAAAGTTTCAAAGCTCGAACGATCAGTACCGTACCGAGCGAAAAGGACTACGATATGCTGAAGTTGATCTCGAACGGTGCGTACGGAGCAGTTTACTTGGTGAAGCACAAACAAACGAGGCAACGATTTGCTATGAAGAAGATTAACAAAAACAGCCTAATGCTGAGAAATCAGGTGGAGCAGGTGTTTGCCGAGCGGGACATTCTCAGCTTTGCCGACAACCCGTTCGTAGTAAGCATGTACTGTTCGTTCGAAACCAAAAAGCATCTATGCTTGGTGATGGAATACGTGGAAGGTGGAGATTGTGCAACGCTGTTGAAAACCATCGGTCCATTGCCATCCGACATGGCGCGGTTCTACTTTGCGGAGACCGTGCTGGCGGTGGAATATCTACATAGCTATGGAATTGTGCATCGGGATTTGAAACCGGACAATTTGCTAATCACGGCTTTGGGACATATCAAGCTGACGGATTTCGGCCTATCCAAGATGGGATTGATGTCGCTGGCTACGAATTTGTACGAGGGATATTTGGACAGTGAAACAAGACAGTTTTCGGATAAACAGGTTTTTGGAACTCCAGAGTACATCGCTCCGGAAGTGATCTTAAGACAGGGTTACGGAAAACCAGTGGACTGGTGGTCCATGGGAATCATTCTGTATGAATTTTTGATTGGCTGTGTACCGTTCTTCGGGGAAACGCCGGAGGAGCTGTTCGCTCACACGGTGAATGACGACATCGAGTGGCCAAGCAACGACGATTGGCCGATTCAGGACGAAGCGAAAGATCTAATAACAGTGCTGCTTCAACAAAATCCACGGGATCGGTTAGGAACGGGTGGGGCCCATGAGGTGAAGGAACATTATTACTTTATTGGACTGGATTGGAACAATCTGCTCCGGCAGAAGGCGGAATTCGTTCCTCAGTTAGACAACGAAGAAGATACAAGTTATTTCGATACCCGTGTCGATCGGTACAATCACGAAATCTGCGGAGACGATACGGACGATATGGAAGATTCGCCGCTTTTTGGGTCGTTCAGTTCATATTCTCCCCAGTACAGAAAACAGCAAGCAGCTACAACCAATCCAGTTTCGGCGATTTCGCTACCACAAGAGCAGCTGGCTTCTCCTCTTCCTGGCTCCAATCTTCCATCGTCCCTTGCTAAGGAAAAACATCAGCTTCCATCACTGTTCGAGGACAGTTTCGATGTAAATCAACCAAAGCTAAACGACATCAGCAAGCTCATCATTACACCGGAACTACGAAAGTTTAACATCAACCCATCCAAATACAAGATGCCATCGACGCCAGATTTGGAATACCTTCCGGAGCTAGCCACACCTGATCGTGAAGATTTCATCAGCCATCTGAACCTGCGGCCGCACATTCAACAGCCGATTCCAACAACCCCGGAAACTCCGGACACCAACAAACGCTTCAGTGATTTCTACCCACTTTCCTCACTAAAGCAACTTTCCACTCCCGAATCATCGCAAACGGATAGCGACGACGTATCTCCGCAAATCCAACGAAAGCGCAAGATCGTCCACAACCGAGGAATCTTGCCAAAGTTTTCAATTTCGATCGAAGACGATCAAAGTGGTCACGAAACGTCCTCTTCAACGCCGTCTCAGGTGATTAACTCCTCACCTTCCAGTTCGCTGAACAACCTGAACCAAGCGCGCCATATTGTGAAAAGTGCTTCGGCATTGGGACTCTCGCTGATGACGTCCTCGGATGATTCATCAACCGCTATAGCGACCATTGGAGGAGGTGGCGGAGGCTTGCACAATGTTCCGACGACCTCTTCGAATCTTTCGTCTTCATCTGGTTGCAGTACCGGTATAACCTCTACGATGCATTCCGCCGGTAACTGCTCGAGCACAGCCAGCTCACGTGATACTTCTCCCTGTCGGGAACTCAGTCCTCTAGTCACTAATCTTAAGCCGCCATTGATCATCCGAAGGGGACCGCGAGGTTTCGGTTTCACCGTGCATACGATTCGGGTTTACTATGGAGATACAGATTTCTATACGATGCACCACCTGGTAATGGCCGTGGACGAAGGAAGTCCAGCGTTCGAAGCAGGCCTAAGACCTGCCGATTTGATCACGCATGTCAACGGGGAAGCGGTGCAAGGTCTCTACCATACACAGGTGCTACAATTGTTACTCAGCGGGGCGGAACTGGTCAGTCTTCGAGCAACTCCTTTGGAACATACGAGTATTCAAAGCGGTGGTCGAAAGCGCGAACCGTGGCAGAGTAAGTTTGCTAAAAAGAGTACCCATAGTCGGCGGAAGCAGAAAAAGGATAACGAAAAGAAACGTAAGACGTCACTGTTCAGAAGAATCAGTAGTAAACGTGCCAGTGCCGAAATGCAGCAAATGGTGGCTGGCATACAGTCACCAACATCGGTTCCGCCCAGTAGAAGCTTCCAGTCGTTTAACAGATTCCAAGGCAGTCAACCCAATCTTGTAGCTGCCGGGAATCCGATACCTTCTGCCATCCAACCGGTGCCTTCGACATCGTTAACCGCATCACCCGTCAATCGGTTAAGCCTTTCGCCACTGAATACGATAAATGCGTACCAGCCGTCTCCGGCTTCATCGCCTAGCACTTCAGCTCCTAGCACGCCAACCGGAACAATAACCTATAACGATGGAGCTCCTCTCTATCAGCGGCCATCTACATTGCATGTTTTGAAACACAAGCTTCATTCGTCACCTTGCCCTACCACCAAGGGTCTTCACACGACACCAGCTACAGGGCGGCCAAACCGAAGGAAATCAGCTGATCATATGCCGCTGTCTCCGCTTGCTAGAACACCTAGTCCATCGCCGTTGCCGGCATCGCCAACACGTTCCTCTAGCCCTCTAGCATTTCCAGTTGTCCACCCGCTAGGATCGTCGAACACTACCCAATCCTACAGTCCCGGTGGTCTACCGAATGCGTCTACCGTTGCACCACAACCCGTGCCCGGTATTGTCACCATCAGTGGTTCTCCCACCCCGCAAACGAAAAAAGGCTTCCCACGGGCAAAAACAGCCGAACCCAGTTCTCCGCTACTACGACGGGCATTGTCACCCGATCGACTTCATCCACGAAGCGCTGAGAGCAAATGCGTCCTATCACCCCTGTGCTGCAATACTCCTCTGAAAACGCCACGTCAAGTTACTGGAATTTGGCGATCGAATCAAAACTCCACCATCACCACCGCCACTCCGCCGTCGAATGCTAGTCCGATGACTACGGCTCCCGTTACAGCGTCCAGTGTTGTTCAATCACAGCCACAGGCCGTTACATCCGCAGCGGCTACCGGTTCATCGGTCACTACCACCAACACGGTTGCATCCAAGACCGGCGTAACTCCGGTGCCTCCGCCAGCAACGATGACAAACTTACCGGCTTCTTCCGGTGGTATCAGTCCATCGAAATCGATCAGCTCCTCTCAACAGCAGCAACAGTCACACACTAAACAATTAGCCAACATGGTAGACAAGATGAGCTTAAAGGAAGATGCTCCCTAAAACAATTATGCCTGCATTGTATTAGAAATTTACCAGCAAAAATAAGAAGAAGCAGAAAACACGCTCCGTTAGCAATGGTAATGATTATCACAATTGTTAGTTCTATTTTTCGTTAACTGAGTATTTGCGATGGACGCAAGGAAAATTTGTTTTATTTATTGTACGAAACCCTAGAATAAGAGGGCAGCACAGGTCAATCAGTTCAAGCACATCGAGCTGGTATACTAGAATCAAATAATCGCGAAATTGGAGGCAAATTGGAAAGTCTAGTTAGCGAATCACAGTGTAGAGTAAATGGTCCCACCCGCCCAACAGCACATTAGAGAGAACACTACTGAAAGTAGAAGTAGAAATCACGATATGGAGGTGGTGAAAAATCAACAATTGTATGATACCGACGCACTGAATTTTAAATCTTGGGGTCGTACTGGAATTTTCCCCTTTTTTCAAATCTTATTTAAATTATGATTTAGAAAGTTTATGCAAAAAATGTTAGGTAACAAATACATGTATGAAATAATACCATAATGGAAGGATTTAAATTTGTGTGATATTTTGAATTAGATTATGTAGGAAGTAATGCAAGAAAAAAAAACAGATACACTACAGTTTACACAAAGACATAGCGAATAGGAATAAAGAATTAACACTTTATCGCAAAGTCGAACATAGCTTACAATAGTCTTTAACACGAACAGAAACCAACCGCCACTGTGCGCTTACATATTGGAAGTTTGCTGAGCAAAAGTAAAACGAAAAAAAAACATCAGCACGTCTAAACTAATCAAAAGGGCGAAAATTGAATGGAGTTGAAGCATTGTACTGGATTATGTGAGGAACGAACTAGTTCAGGTTAAAAATTAAAGGACTTTTGAACAAACTTTCAATAACGATACACAGATTTTCTTGTAAATTTGCCATACATTCGATGCAAATTTAACATATTGAAAATCTTGGCTTAAGGTTTGCAACTGTTGGACGTTTTGCCTGAAATGGGACTGTTCGAGTTACGTGAATTATAAATCTATATATATATAAAACGATTTAAGTTGTCTTTTCTGTGTTGTGTTTGGTTGCGCCCAAGGAACATTTATAAAAAAAAAGTTGAACAAATTTATAGGGAAAATGAAAACTTCGAAAATGATAGATTTTCAATACATTCTGAATGGTATTTTTTCGTTTTGATCGAGTTATCCTTGACATAGATCGGAGTTGACTATGATAGTCCACATGACATTGCTCAATTTCACAGGTGTCATTATTCTGCTTTTGGTTAATGTTCGTGGTCCAGCTTCGTTTGAGTCGTTGACGCTGATTTTGTTCGAATACATGTGTTTACTCATGTGCGGCAGTGACTCCTCAGCAAGAGGACGTTTACGACACTTTCACGAAACCGATTGACGACTGAAATGGAGCCGTGTTCTTCATCAATGTACCTGGCGGAACTTGCAAAAAGTATCTCATTTCATTACTATTGGCTTGTGTTCGCTCATGATCAGATATTGCGGTGGCGGTTGCCTCATCAGGGATTGCAGCCACATTGTTGGAAGGCGGTCGAACGGCTCAATCTGCGTTGAAGCTGCCGTTGAATTTCCAACTGATAGACGAATCGACATGCAACATTTCGAAGAATTCGGAAAGGACGAAAGTGTTGCAGTGTTGTCAGATTATCGTCTGGGACGAATGCAAAATGGCACACAAACGAGCATTGAAGGCACTCGATCGAACTATGCAAGATCTGCGCAGTAAATCGAGACCTTTTGGAGGCCCAATGATTTTGTTGCCAGGTGATTTTCGACAAACACTACCAGTCATTCCACAAGCCTTAAGCGTTCGTATTTGTGGCGAAATGTAAAGAAGCAGCAGTTGACGACAAATATGTGAGTTACCTTGCAAATTGTTGACGATTGGCAATGGATTGATTTCGTTCCCGCCGAATGTCTGCCATTTCACAAAGACGAAAGAGGAACTCATTACGAGTGTTTTCTAAACACAATCCAGCATTATGAGAACCACGCTTGGTAAAATGCACGTGCGAAAAATAAGGATGCCGGGGATTTGAATTTCGTAATTCAAAATGTAATTCCTGGACAATTACGTTCATTCAACTTAACTGATTGTGTTACTAATCCGGACGAAGTAACCAATTATCAAACAAAATTCCTGAATTCATTGGATTTACCAGGATTACCACCATATAATTTACGACTGAAGATTGGATCTGTTATCATCGTGCTCCAGAACCTCAATCTACCGAAATTGTGTAATGAAACAGGATTGGTCGTTAAGCTACTCAAGAATAATGTCATTCAAGCAATGATACTTAAAGGCGAATTTAAGGGCGAGGAAGTGTCCAAGAATTCCACTTATTTCAAACGATTTACCTTTTGAGTTCAAACGAACACAATTTGCGGTTGTCCTTTAATTTGCCATGATAATCAATAAATCGCAAAGTCAATCTTTGGAAGTGTGTGGGATTAATCTCGAATGCCCATACTTCAGGCATTGTTGTTCATTAATCTTTGTTTATTTACGCGCCGGATAGTGGAAAAAAGAATTAAATCTACCACATAGCACTAAATTGAACTGGCGCCAAATTCTGTCAACCTCTACAATCATGTAAGTAAAGCATATAAATTCAAACAAATTCGAAAAAATTCAAGTTTCGTAATCAGTTCTCGATCACGAACGAACGAAAAATTGCGGTGACAACAAGCCAAGTCACTTAAAAATGAAATTCAATCATGAATGTTCGGAGTTATTTGAATCCTAAAATCGGTTAAAGCGGAACAAAGTTCGCCGGGTCAGCTAGTATATAATATAAACTGATTATGGAATTTTGAGAGCATTTTTTCGATTAGGCTTTCCAAGGAACTAGTAACCAAGTAACTATCCAGAAATTCAGGGGGCTTCTAGATGTTTAGAAAACTTATCAGATTATTTTGAGTATTTTTCAAAAGTTCATAGAACTACTCAAGATGTTCAGGAAACTTCCCAAAAATTCAAGGAACTTTCAGAAAATTTGAGAACTTTTAATAGAGAACAGTCAATAAATTCATGAAGCTTTTCAACAGTTTGCGGATCTTCCTAGAGGTTTAGTGAGCTTCTTAGAAGTTCAGCGAACGTGTAGGAGTTCAAGTTCAGGGTTTCTCATGAATTCTAAAAACTTCTCAGAACTTCAGGAAATGCTCACAAAGATCATGGAACTCCCCCAAAGATCAGGAAACTTTCCAAAAGGTCAGTAAACATCTCAGACGTTCAGAGGACGTCCCAGAAATTCAGAAAATTTCCGAGAAGTTCAGGGAACTTTTCAGAAGCTCGAAAAAAACTCCCGGATCCTCCCGGAGTCCTGCGATCTTCCAAGAATTTCAGAAAACTTCCTCCAAGATCGGGGAACTTTCCAGAATTTAAGAAAACGTCCCAGATAAACAGGAATCTGCACTTTTTGAGCATTCGAAAAGTTTAGGAAACATTCAAAGGATTTTTCCATAAGTTTGGGGAGCTTCCTAGAACTTCAGGGATCTTTCCAGGTGAACGAGAAACTTTCCAATCGTTCCGAAAACATCCCAAAATTCGGGGTATTTAAGTTTTAAGAAGTTGAATCTCTTACTACTCGATAATTTTTCGAACCCAACCAAAACGAGAATAAAGAAACCAACTACTTTTTAATCAATTTCATAGAATTCCCACCTATTCACAATCTTGGAGATCATAAAAAGTTCTTGTACGGTTTAACAACATCGCGGTAATGCTAACTATTACACAGAAATTCCACGGCTTCCATGATTTTTGGGAAGCGAAATCTGATTTTCTAAGTTCCCGTCATTTCCAGAAAGTTGTTTCTATTCCATAGCTGATCAGCAAACTTTTTGGAAGTTCATCCAAGTTTCCAGAAACGTTAATAATTTTTCGGCAATTCAATGAACTTCTCTTAAGTTCCTCCATGTCTTTTCTCGAAAGCCAGCGAGCAAACTTCATGATTATCTGGAAACTTCCAATTATTTTATTCAACTGCCAAGAAGTTTTTGCGGTTGATCTAAACAAATAAATCCAAACCACGATTTGAACCACCGTTGAAGATGCCCTTAGATGATCTGGCTACACGGCTGTAACAGGTGAGGCCAGAAATGAACTTATCTTTCATGTGGTGGCGAATGTGTTTGAAGTTTGGCGAATTGCGTTTGTAAGGGTGTTAACACATGGTGAAAGAAGAATTTGGGCAGCTGTGCTCAATGCCGTTTGACGTTGTTTGCCGGATTCCAAAGAAAAGAAAATTGTTTGGACAAATTTTGGCTAGAACCAAGAAGGAGCTACCAAATTTGACAACATATGTTGGAAATTGACTCATCCGGTCACACTGAAAGGCGTATTTTAAATAAATGGAAAGAGTCTGGTGGTAAATCAAACTGGAAAAAGTTTGGGAGCTCAGAGATTTAGCTACGAGTAATTTATATTAACTCATCTTAACAGTCGGGAAAATAAGGCAAAAATTCGGGAAAAATGCGGTAATTTTTATATTAAGATTCTGTGGCCACCCTGTACTTGGCACCCCAGTGGGTCTGGGTTCAATCCCAGTCGACGTCGGTGGTTTTTCTGAGGCGAATAAATCTGGTCACGTCTTCCTTCGGAAGGGAAGTAAACCGTTGGTCCCGGCGCTCATAGTCATGAGTCGTTAGGTAGGGTCCAGGTGGTGGAGTCGTCTCCCTGGCGTCGGTGGTTGTCACCATGTGAGGAAATAGGCATGTTTAGTGGAATACCTGATAAATTTATGAACGTATCAGCTGTTCTAGAAAACAATTTCAGAATTTTCCTTCGATCTTTTCGGAATTTATGTGCATGTTTTTCAAACAATGTAACTTTATATGAGCATTTCGAAAGTTATATAAACTTTCCGATAGGTTCGCTTAAGATTGTACCGAAGCTCTACGAAAATGTAGGAAATTCAACACAATATTTGTTAGTATCTCGTATACATACAAACAACGGTCTGGACTTAAGAGAAGGATCCAAGTTCTTTTTGGGTGAATTTTGTTAGCATGTCAAATTTTCTACAAATATTTAGTATGTTGTTAAAGCTACCAAGAACTTCTGTAAGCTTGTTAAAAATCATGAGAAAATCATAGTTCCCTACAAAAAAAATTAATTCCCTGGAGATTCAGAAAGGAATATTCTAAAGGGATTCTTCAAAGTACTGAACGAGACTTTCTAGAAGATCAGAAATATAATTCCTCAAAAAAAAACTAATCCGAAGGTCAGGAAGGGACCTCTCTCAAGTATAGTGGACACTTCATAGTAGTTCAAAATAGAATATCTCAGAAATTCAAGAAGTTCGGGAATAAATTTCCTCAAAGCTATGGATGAAACTAACCTAGTTAATTTAGTTCATAAGAGAACTCCCCGAAGTTTAGAAATGATTTTCCTCGATGCTCAGGATAGGACTTATAAGAAGTTCAGAAAAAAATCCCTTCTCAGACTTCTCAGGAAGTCTGGACGAAACAATTCCGAACTTTGGTTAAGTAAATTGCCAAGAAATTCAGGAGCGACTCCTCAGAAGTTTATGACGAAACTTGCCAAAAGTTCAGGAGGGAACTCTCCAGAAGTTCATCTGGGAGTTTCGCCGAAAATCAGAAGAAAACTTCCTTAAAATTCAAGATATAATCATTGAAGAACTGAAAAAGCAGCCTATACAACCTTTATTCATATGGCCGTAATAATGTTCATTGCCCGCGACGCCATATTAAAATATAGTAAACAGTATGTTCGCCGATATGAAAAAATCTTGAAGTTTAGCATAGAAGCTGAAAAAAAATCAGAAGTTCAGAGAAGTGAAGGAAAGAGGTTTTTAGAAGTTCGGAAAAATATCAGAGAAGTTTTGAACAATTCTTCCAAAGTTCAGAAAATCCTCCAAGAATTCAAAACAATAATCCTCAATCAAGAAAAAAAAACCCACTTAGGGTACCAGAAGCTCAGGAAAAAGATAGGACATTTCACCAGAAGGTCCGGAGACTAGTCCGAAAATTAATGAAAAGAGATCGATTACTACGATTACGATTACATTTTAATAAATAACTTTCTCCGAAAAATGTTCAACTGGCAACATTGACACAGATTTCCAATGATTTTTCCAGAACAACAAAACAATCGTGAAAATTGCAGACACTTATTCTTGTCATTGAAATCTTTCAACAATATAGTTGACAGCCGTGTTCGGTTGCCAACTCGATCAGATTCAGTCGGCTTCTGTAATATGCACTTTTGCTAAACTCGACAGTAACAACTGTCGAGTCGAGTTGCTCGACTTCTATAATTGACCCCTATGTGCTTCCTAGAAACAAATCCATTTCCAAACTGCTCATTTTGGTGGTTTTTTACAAATTTAAGCATAAGCAAATGCGATCACCGATTTTTTGCTTTAATTTCTTTAAATTAAAGTTCATGCCCTGCAGATGAATTGTTGGCATAATTTTCATCGAAAAGAAATAAATCTCTTATGCCCGAAATTCAGTTGATGGAAAAGCAAGCTTGAAATAGCTTTTTTTTCCTTTATTATAGAGATTTTCTGCCCTGGGCTGGTTCATCTCCCGTCGTTGTCACTCAAATACCTTTTGGGTATTTTCGTAACTTGTCCGGGGGTGAGATTCGAACTAGTGACTTTGGCGTGAGAGGTATGGATGTTACCCACTACGCCGGGGTCGCCCCCTTGTAATAGCTTCCCAACAAACTATTCTAGAAGAAGCAGCTGAATAGCTTCTCCAAATTTGCTTGAACAAGCTCTAATTCAACACCGATGTTTGTTGGGTTATTATAAGCCCCTTCTTGGTTGAATCAATGTTGAATAATCGTCTTCAAAAGCATAGACATGGAATAGTGATTGCCACATGATAAAACTGATTCTCACGATAGGGTGTTTGACGATTGAACTAGAAGTTTAAAACTCCAAGCCATCACTTTAAAGTATATGATATTTGTTTCCCGTCCAATGCTCCAAAGTGCATTCTGTTTTCGCCCAACTTAACCAAACTAAATGTTGCTCATCCATTCCCCCCGAAGAAGCCACACAGTTGCCGTTTAACCTCTTTAACCCATACTCCCACTCACCGAGCTCTGAAACACCAGGCACCATAGTTCAGCAAAAGACTCTCCCGACAGTTGAGACAAAACTGTATCCGCTTTAAAATCACCTACCCTTTGCCCCATCCACCTTATCCCCTATCCAATTCGAGCTCGCTTGCACGAAATCAGCAGAATCCAGCTTCCGCAAAAACCACCATGTAGCCACAGAAGCCGCAAGCGGTAGAAAGAGCAGAAAACAACAATACAGCAATAATAAATCTATACAAGTTTGAAATCAAGAAAAATAGACCCCCCCTCAACTACAGAAACGAGAAATCCCTTTTAACAATATTCATATAAATTTACGTGTATGTAAAATCTGCAGAAATTTTCCAAAATGCCTGCCGCACACCAATAACCAGAAAGAATAACATTTTAGAAGGAGCGTATAGGTTAGAAACATTCATCATTCATAGAGCGTAGATTGAAAAGCAGGCGAATTATGCAAATTTTAGGGAAGCATAAATTTAGTAATCATCGTTATTGCTCCTCCGAACACTGTAACTCACACACAGGTTAAAAAGAGAGATTGCCCGGCTCAGGCAGTTGAACGAAAACGTAGCTTGATTGTTGCTGACGTTGGGAAATAAATACTAATTACATTTTCAAATGCGTAACAGATAAATTAGCATCATACTCTCCCTGAAGTAGACTTGACAACATTCTCCCAAGGATGCCGGGAAAGTAATATCCACTCTACTAGCTCCAAGGGCGTCATACCCCTTTAAATTTATTAACTTATCCCCGCGGCTCTGGAACGGAACCGTTCGCAAATAATGCGCTGTTCTACCGCAGTTCCCCCTATTTTATCAATACGTAAAGTTATGAACCCCGTTGAAATTGATTCACCCTCAGCTCGTCAGTTGCTCGCGGTTGAGATCTGTATTAGCTGTGATTGGAGTAGTAACTGGTACACCAGGGAACGTGTGCAACTATCTAAATGGCTAACTAACTCACTTTGTCGTTCCATTACGTGATAACCCACATCCAAGTTTGAGTTGTTTCATCTGTTGTTGTTCATCTTTTTGGTACCCGTCAGTGTTTATTCTCTAAGGGGGATTTGATTATACATATTTTAATTATGATGAGAGTAAACGTAAAATCGATAAGAAGAAAAAACGAACATGGAGTAGTAGGTAGTAGGTTTAGAAAAATGACAAGGCTACATTGGCAGAATGAGATTACGATTCAAAATCGAATCACAAAGAAAGTAGCGATAATTGGTAGAAGTCATACGATCCATTGAAAACGACGAAAAGAAAAGGAAAGGGAAGGAGTAATAGTGTTTAGGAAAATGAAAAGGTAGAAGATGAAGATAAGGATAACAGATTGACGATAAAGTGACATAGGAATGTAATTATCATAAACACTTATCAATGTTGCTGCAGTGTAATTGATGCATAGTGAAAAATGAAAGTATGTTAATAAACCAGAAACTGAAAACGTACCCCGTTCAAAATGAACTAAAAAAAAAATAAAACATTTTTTATGAATGCTTCGAAAATCCTTTGAGTTTTTTTTACTTCTCCTAGGGATCACGTGATGACAGATATGTGCAAATAAGACTTAGTAGAATGTATATCTATGATTTTTTTTTCAAAAGGGCGAATCTAACAATGAGAGGCTCTCTCCTCTCTCGCTCTCTTTCATTTATTACAGCGCCATTATAAATCTTTTGAGGAAATCTTTAATACAGATAGAAACACAACAGTGCTGGCTACCATACTCTACAAATAGTTGAATGAAAAACGTAACGCTGAATGGAATATGAATGAAAGAGAAAGTAATCAAAGAGAATATCTCAATTGCAGATTCGCCCTAATGAGAAAAAAAAACACTAGATATGTTTACTGCAGAGATGTCAGCGTAGGATACTATGTGGAATAAAACTGTCGTGACATTCATCAACGGTTTGCTACTTAGTCCTTTCATGCATGTTGAAGAAAGCCAAACAGGTAAGATCTGGATTAATTGATTTTTAAACATTTATAACTCAGCGTTGACTACACTGAGGCAAAAAATGCTTATGATTTTCATAAGATTTACCTTATGAAGCGATTTTTTATTATGTTTTCATGGTTTCATCATGATTATTATGGATTTCACACGATCTGAACGAAATTTATACAATCTTATATTCTATTTCATAAGTGCTCTTATGAAATTCGTGTATCACATCAATGTGAAAAAAAACTCAAGTTCCGTGAAAAAGAAAAATGGCTACCGAAACTGAATTGCTGTCCGACCTGTCGATTGCTGTTTTCGTTTTAAGCACGTTTAGAGGTAACATATTGTTTAAAAATGAACATTATCTTGCCACAGAAGCTGTAGAGCGCTAAATGTACTAAGTTTTATACATATTGATACAAGATGGTCCCCTCTTCAGAGTACATGAAATAGGCAATAAGTTTTTAAAAAGAAATAAATTTATTTTCGATTAATAGAATATTCTTATTTTTTAATTGCACTGGTAATAGTAAAATGTCTAACATGCATAATACCGATCCTGCAAACTAGCACTTTGGGAAAATGTATTTCATCGATACGTTTTTTGAAGGTCGATATTAAAAATGATAAACATGGGCCAAATCAGAAATAGAATTTCATTAGAATGACTTATGAAATTCCTATAGTAGAGATAGAGGCTTCTTCATAAGATTATCTTAGTGAAAATTCAAAGACCACATTATGAAAAAGCAACAACGCCACTGACGTCAATTCTTAAGTACATCTTATGATTTTCAAAATTTTTCCTTATGTCGAAATTTCATAAGTGTATCTTATGGCGGTCATAC
>JASCZW010000724.1:0-145579 GCA_034211315.2 Aedes japonicus
TAAACAATAACTAAAACAAGGTTGAACGGCTTGACTGTTAAGATAGAATTGGTGAGAGTTTCCAAATTTTCTGACGCATACGGTAGGTTATCAATTCACTTTCTATTGTTGTTTTCGGGCATATTCATAACTGAGTACGAAAAAGTAGAATAGGTAAATGTTCAAATTTCTTCCAAGACCTATAGTGGAATTAATTTCAATTCGCTTCAGAAACACAATGATTAGTCTCACCATTTTCCTAAACATTAGTTACTGCCCGACCAACTGCTTAATTACGCTATGAAATACTCCGATTCCGGCTATATGCACTCCGGCCGGGAAAATGTAAATAAACACCGATCAGAAATAAATATTATTTTATTGATGTACGGCCGTCTTCGTTCTGCTTGCCAATCTATTACCAAGACGCGAGCTGGGCCAGTAAATTACGTAACAAGCGTTCCAAATCGAATTCTAAGCGTCCAAAAATAGCCGCGCTTCATCCGACGCGGATCATCCGTGGCCTACTATTAGCGCAGTACGCCAAGCCCCAACTCGCTCCCGGCAAAGGTAACGCAGCGGTGGTTGCCAAAGAGGTGTGGAGCGATGGGGTGCAGCGGGGAGAGCTATTGTTTACATTAGAAAACAACCAGACGCATCCGGCCGGGTAATCCGGCGTACTGCGGCAGCTAATGGAACTTCTGTTGCTTGTTGGTTTCAGCGCGGTCGATTAGACCAGCAGAGCAGAGCAGGCCGTGAGGAGTGGAAGCACGAAGCTCGAAAGAAGTAACCAGTTTCATGTCATACTGGATCTTTTTGGGGAGGGTAATGGAAGAGAAAAAACCTGACACACTAATCGATAGTAAATTCAAAGAGAGTACTGCTCTCGTCACACACGGCTGTCAAAATGACCACAACTAGTTCAATGTTGAACCGTGACGTTAGTGCAAATAAATCGACTCTAGTTGTTTGTAAACACGACCAGTGAACGTCGTTTGTCGAAAAGACCATCTGTTTCCTAGAAAGAAAAAGAGTAAAACGAGCAACTTGAACAGCGAGCGAGTTCGTCCAACCTTGATTCATTTGAAACGCGCTTCTTGCCGGACTTTGCTCTACATTCTAATGTGTAAGATCAGCCGGGGCTAATTGAGTTACGAAACCTCTTCCTTCCATTTCGGTTGATTGAATAATGGACTAAAATTGGATCTGCCGCCTGAGTTGTCATTTGGCGATTTTGATTGATGGTCTGAAAATTCGCTTCAAATGTGGAAAATCGTGATGTTTTATAGAGGAGGTCTTCGTACACACACTGAAACTCTATAACCCTGACCGTTCATCGAGGTCCGTTAGCAGTTATTTCCACCAGCATTCATATGTACGGACCTGGCTGTCTGATAAGATGAAAGATTTCCCAAAGGCCGAGGCCGTCCTGGGTGGAATATTCATCAGTCGCCGTGAATGACCCCAAACCGAGCCCGCTTGGGATTCTTTGCGTACGGACATCCATCCCTTTCCTCGCTCCGGGTTCGCTATCTCTTTCAATAAAGTGATTAAGAAAAGCGTTCCAGAAGAAAAGAACTTTGAAAGAGTGGGGCCCACTTGAGCAACGGCACTGGCAACGTCAGAGGTCATCTCGTGTGTAACTTTGTACGATCCTCGAGGTATGCAGTATGGTAAGGTTGGCTGGGAGGTATTCGCCTTGAATAATACTAGCAGTGCAAGGTTGCTCTCTCGGCTGCCATGGAGATCACGAGCTTCAAGGGGACCAGCGGAGGCCTTCTGCTTTCTTTGCTTTGGTGGTCATACAGCTCAAGTGCTTTCACGTATGTACGGCGGTGTGGTGATTCTGAGCACCGATTTGGATTTTTCCTGGAGGTTTATTCGAACTGGAGATAAAATTCCAACAAATCTCCAAAGCTCGATGGAATAATTTGGTAGCCAACTAAAAGGTGGAACGGTTAAAGATTGGTAAAACAAACCAAACTTTTTATCATTTTGAAGTTCAATGACTAATTGCCCCAGTAGGGTCTGAGATCAAATAGAAAACTAAATAAGCTGTTGTCATGTTGCTGATAATGATAACTCAGGTTGTTATTTTTGTTTTAACTGTTAAAAGATCAAAATCGATAGCCAAAATTTAACCCTGCGATATGAAATTTAAAACTTATGTGAGAGCAAATTGAAAAATCAATTGGCTGGACCTTTTTTTCCTGTTGATAGTGAAATGAGTAAATTTTCTGTCAATACAATGAAAACAAAGCAACTTTTCTCACAGAAAAGTGTACACACTGAGAATAATTTCATGGTTGTACCGACAATTTAATCACGATCAGGGTTGCAAGGACTACTCCGACATTATATTATTATCAATGGTCACTTTGGCCAGGACCATAGTCGATTCAAAATAACTAAAGGGTGGAATGGTCAAAAACTGGTCAAACATGATTAAGTGCGCACTGATTAGCTTATTATATAAATGGTCAATCTGTATTTCTTTTTGAAGTTCGTCGTCTACGAAAAACAGGAAAATTATTTGATTAGGCTTCCGATTTTCCAAATGCGAACTGTTGGGCTTTTCGTTTCACACCTTCCATCAAGTTTTGTACCGTTGTTATATCCACCTTATTTGAGACTGACCAGCAATTTGCATTGAACTGTTTTACATTTCCCCCTTTTTTTATGAGTTCACTTGAGGCTTCTCTTTACGATTGCCCAATATTTTTCAATTGGGCGCAGATCCGGTGAATTTGGAGGGTTTGTGGGCAATCCTTGTGTACGATTTGCACATTTTGGCGATGTATCATTCCTGATCCATTTTTCCGTAGTGGCAAGAAGCGAGGTCTGTCCAAAATAGCATTTAACAATTATTTTTCTTCGATAAAGGCAATAAGTGTTTTTGCAAGCATTTCTTTGCACAGATATCTTGGTTGACAGTGCCAGTTGTCACAAAACTTTCGTTTTTTAGCCCACAGGTGCAAATCGCTTGCCAAACCAAGTGTTTTTCTGGAATTTTGACATTTTTTTCTTCTTTGTTTATCTTGAACCATTACTTTTACTAGCCGTATAAAACCTGGGAGCTGCACCTTGGAGCTGCTTGAAATCAGCCTTGACGTGTGTTTCGTCATCCGTTACGACGCAATCAAACTTGGTCAATAAACTGGTGTACAACTTGCGCGCTCTCCCTTTGGCTGTTGTGTTTTGCTTATCATCTCGATTTGTCGGACTGTCCTAATTTGTTTCCGATATCTCTGATGGAAAGGTTGGGATTGCGTTTGAAAATACTGGTCACTATTTTATCGGTCGCTGCGGCTTCCTGCCCAGATAACCGATAAGCATTAGCATATGCAGTAAATAAACCCTAAATCTGCATTTCAGATGCTACAAGCATTATATTAGCATTATATCAGCATCTTGGATGCTACCTGTTGTAAAGTTGGATTTCAAATGCTATTGAAATGCTTGTAGTCTGTAATAAACATTTCGGGTGCAAAATAGCATTAATGAAGCATTATCTGCAGTAAAGCAGCCGTTTCCTCCTGACCCCGGCTCCAAGGCAGTTGTCAGACGTTCTCCGAACACTTTTATATTATTCACGTCGGTTGATTTGGCAATATTAAGTGAAGTTTTTTTCAGAAGCAGATAATTTATCATCTCCATGCGAAGCGCTAGGAGCGGACAGTAATTTTATTGCTAGAACAAATAGACATGAAGAGAAAGTGTATTGATAGATCCGTAAGGGAACGGCAGGCTTTGAAATTGGATAGCGGAATATTAAGTGATTTTGGGAATAATTTGGGTTTTGCCTATGCGTGTTCAAAATTTTGGTACGCTGTTATTGTTGCTTCGAAGCCATTTTGACAACTGAATAGAAAATGGCATAAACAAATTCGAGTCAACATTCCGTACGCATACATCAACAAAACGAGGGGTGTTCAAGTTTTTCAAATGCTCGATAAAAAAAATCTACGTCATATTTGAGTCGCCCAAGTTTTGACCGGTCCACACTCTATACTGACATCGTCATCAAATGGTAAAATTGACTATCAACCTTTTTTATTGTGCACAAATTACAGCAAGATGAAAACTTAATTTGATATCAAATTTGCCAAATTTTAACTTCCATTTGATGTTGATATTGATATAAGTTTTCAAATTGCTATCTTCATGATGTCAGACTTTACTTGGGTGTCACACGTTCCACCAGAATTAGTTCCGCTATTGTATACCAATTTTGTTTCCTTCTTCCAACTGTTTTTTTTTTTAATTATTTTATTGAGGTTCCGCCTAACGATTGCCCAATTTTCACAAATGGGTGCAGCTCCGGCTGGTTTGGAGGGTTTTTACCTTTGCATGTGACTTGCTCGTTTCGGAGTCATTTTCGCGTAGTGATAGGGAGCAAGGTCTTATTAAAACAGCTAAGGAAAAACTGTGTTTTTAAGGCGTTATTTAGCAAAAGATGTTCTGTTTCTGCAGACATTCCCTTGCATAAATATCTAGGTTGGCAATACCTTGATTTATTTTGTTAAATATTTTGGCCGGAAACAGGAATCAGAGCCTGATTCTTAAAATATGATGCATGTTTAAACCCCAGCAACTTTGTCTTTATGCCTTGAATATCCTAAAACTTTGTCCTAAGCTGAATTGTGCTAACTCTTAAGTATATTATAATAGAGTGATTTAGTTTTGAATGTCAATTAATTTTTCAAGTGAATATCGCCTTGTAGATACGCTCTAATGCCATTGACATCAAAATCAGATGAATGCATTGATATACTGAATTTAGGGACGAATCAGTCGGAGGAATTTTGATCTTACATCGGTTTTTAAAATTTAAAACACAGATTAGATGTCACGAAAAGTTTGCTTTTCAGCCCACAAGTACAAGCTACCTGTCGAAGATTCAGTCAAGTGTACAGCCTATTTGGACGCATCCGTATCTGTCGGTTTTTTTTCAAATCTTGGGTCTATTGAACTGATGATCATTAACGTGTGCATTAAAAATCTGGACTTATTTCAGACGACGATAAAAAAATAGTACAAAATATAATTCATTGGGATAAATTTTCCTAAAATCTAACGTTTACTAAGCCTTCTACAAAAATGCTTCGATGCTATACTTAACGGCAGTTGGCCGGAGACTTAGCCATGACCTATGAAAAAATGAATATCGGCATGCTATTCAGCTCTTTCATGGCCTTGGCAAACACCTGTTCCTCCATTATGGTCTTGACATTATCCAGCCAAAAGACCACATCCTTCGCGTGATACTCCAGGTGCTTTGTACTGTGCATATCTTGTTTCATCGCAAGTTCCGAAGAATAGAACAGTGGCTTTAAAATTCCCTTCTCATTGATCGTCGGTTTCAGAAGGGACTTCTTCGGAAAACTGGTGTGGGGAATAAATTTGACGTCAACGCTTACTTCCTTGATGAGGGGCATAAAATAAATGATCCCTTGCCAGTTTATGCTATCCAGCAGTCTCAAGGTTGATCTTAAGCCTCTCCGTGCAAAGATATCTATAAATTGTTCAATAATATAAGGGGAATTCTGGTAAAATCAGCCATATCTTTGTTCACAGAGCCGTACAGTAGATGACAACTAAACAACTTCTATTCGATTCTCCAAGAACTTTTACATAGGACTTGTGACAACGAGTAACCGTTTGCCGGTGATATGCCCAGTTACCACAGGGCATATACGGTGGCCGTTAGTGGGTTGCGAAAAGTTAGGGAACCAAAACAAAACCAATCATAATTAATTAGATATTGTGAAGTGAATGTAAAGTCGGCTCGAAATAATTGTTGAAAACTAAAAGTTATTCTAAATTATTATTATTAGGGAGAATATTATTCAAAATCAGAAAAGAATTCTCTCGTACTTTAATTGTAAGTAGACTGCTATTGCGTAGGAGAATAAAATAATATAGATTTGTATTATATATCAGGTTACAACTACTAATCCGATTCAGTCTGCAGTACAGGAATTCTTTTAGCAAGAAACTAATAATTGTGAGTAGATTTGTAAATAACATTCACCGTGAAACTGAAATATAACTAATTTACAGCTAAAACTGATCCCTTCAAACTGCGAGTTTTAGTACGGGACTGCTAAGAAGCGTTTCTACAGAACTAGTCTTATTTGGTTCATCTTGAGCCTTTCCGTGCAGCGATATCTATAAATTATTCAAAAATATATAGAAAAGTGGTGTAAGATCAGCCATATCTTCGTTCACATAGCTGTGCGGTGGTTGAAACAACCTTTATTAAATTTTCCAGGAAATTTTACATTAGACTAGCCCTATTTTATGGATTTGGAGTGACTGCGAGCTAAGATATCTTTAAATTATTCAATCATATATGAGGAAGTGGGGTAAAATCAACCATATCTTTGTTCACAGAGCCGTGCGCTTGATGAAATAACTTCTATTACACTTTTTGATTTTTATTTTTTGTATTCTCCCCAGCGCGGAAGTAACTTCTATTAGATTTTTCAGAAAATTTTACATAGAGTAAGTTTTATTTGGTTAATCTTGAGCCACTTCTAGCAAAGATATCTAGAAACTATTCAAGAGTACAAGGGGAAATGGGGTAAAACCAGCCGTATCTTTGTCCTGCGGTAGTTGAAACAGCTTCTATTTGATTTTCAAGAAAATTTCACATGGGATTGCCACTATTTTGTTGATCTTAAGCATCTCCGTGCAAAGATGTCTATGAATTATTCAAGAATATTAGGGAAAGTGAGGTAAAATAAGCTACAACTCCAGTGTAGTGAAATTGCACAATGAATCAACTGAATGTGGCTGGGAGTAACCGACCATTCTCACTGTGCACGTTTCGGTGACTCAATTGCTTTAATAACCAATAAGGGCCTGTTCATCAACCACGTAGACTCATTTTTTAAAATCTCAGACCCCCCTCCGAGGGACACTTTTCTCCATACAGTTTTTTGAAATTTTGTATGGAGTGTAGAATTTGGTTAACCGCCCCCTCCCCTATTCCCTAACGGCGCCGGCAACGTCCTTGCAATCAGGTGGAAATAGGGAAGGAAAATTAGTGTGACCTTTGCTGTTTCCGGTCGAATTTTTCACTTAAACTTTACGTTAACACTCGCGGACACAGTCACGCACAGTTTACAACCGGTTTTGGTCAATTCCGATTCAAACACCAAAAAGTAACGAAAACGAATTGACATATAGGTTTAGATATCTTCCATTTTCAAACAAAACTCAACTTTTCTTAACTTTCAATTTCCTCAACTATATTGTTCAAACTATTTAACTACTGGAACCAATAACTGTATCAAGCAAGCTCATACATACATTTAAAATTACGATTGAAGGATTTGGTGAAATTAGAGCCATTCTACCTTTTGGCAACTTTACACTTCTATACTTGGTCCTCCCTGCCCTTTGGTTCAGAAATGGGTATGGGCGCGATCTGCCGAGTTGGTCGCGGCAGATTTCATGTGTGAATCGGCTGCCCTATCAACGTTCAAAAGTGCCTGAACCAAACGGACAGCTCGTAATGATCACTTGAAGATGCGATGAGGGATCATTGCCCTGATATTCTCAAATGAAGCACGTAGTAAAACGTTTCTTGTCTTCTACAACCAAGCATGATGGAATTGAGCAAACGAGTGGAAACTCAACGGGAATTACCTCTCAGATGCATCCGTCGAACCATTCTGAACGGCCGTTGTGAGAATATCACCATGAAAATCTTACATGCTCAAAGCGTGTTATTAATCACTAATGCATTTTCTGTTCTTTTCCCTATCCTATGACCGCGAGCAATACCATATGACATCCTAAAGTCAACTCTTCAAAAGCAGGAAAACCGAGACGATATAGAGCAATAAATAAAGAACGGTATAAACTCTAACCAATTTTACTTTCAGCCAAATTTTCTTACACAAGGTGTGCAATCAAATGGCCACTACAAAATATACTGAATATCCACGATCTAATATATAACGGGGAAAGGGAGGGACCATCAGGGCACCCAAATGAAACGATTAGGATAGGGGGCATGGGACTGCCTCCTCCCTATTGTTAACATTTCGCGGAACGAGGGCAGGCTCTTCGACCCCATCTATTGGGTTTATTCTGTCAATCGAGGGCTCGATTCTAATGCTGTGGTGTGAACTTGCTTTTGGAAGGAGATTCTCTTCCCTATATTCGTGGGTTTCGCGTAGGTGTCTCTGCTTACGGGCCCATCCAAACGTTATTGGCCCTTCATACAGGAGCATGATGATAACAAACAACAATAGAATCGTGATCAATTCGTTTTTCAGAATATTCCACTGCTATGGAAAGTTACCTTGCTACATCATCACCCGGGGGTTACTTGGCCCTATACCCAATGATTTCATTATCTCCAATCTGCTCAAACAATCGCAATGATTAACTCAATGCAGACGTCTTCCAAATTTGGCAGATCGACAGGCAATCGCTGTGTAACCACCTGGTACCTCATAGCAATATGCTAAGAGGCGGACCGGAAGTTTCGATGAGCTACATCCCCCATTATAATTATTCATGTTGTCCTGAATAACATAAACACACAGAACAATGAGCAATGAGAAAAATGCAATCAAACGTTTACAGAACACCCGCGACAATGTTGACAGAACTTTCAGCAGACATAAATGAACCTTTTGTAAGACTACCCCGAACTCCCCAGAAAAAGCTCTTGGAACTTCATATAGATCCTGCTAGATCACAAGTGAGGAACAAAATCACTGACATTCCGAGAAGTTCATGAAAATTACAAAACGGTTGCCTCAAAACGTTCAAGAAGAAATGCATTAAAAATAATATAACTGAAATTCCTAGAAAACTAACTCATTTAAGACGAAACCCTCAACCCAAATTGAAATCTTCCTCCAGATACCATTCGAATCGGAAATGTACAATCATTCAATTAGCATTCAACACCAAAAGACGAGCTTCCTTCTCAACTATTAACTCATTCACCCAGGGCCACCTTGAATCTATTGATTCCCTGTTGGTGGGGCTGGTAAAAACGAAGGGAGGGAAATGCATCGACCAACAAAAGTCGTGTTCTTTCTCCAGCGCGCTATTCAGCCCTAATCTTGTTTCTCGCACGTCAGCCGGAGAGCTCTTCTCACACGGCGGACGGACGGACGGACGGACGGTGGCCAACGGAGATCGCTTCTTTCAAAACACTGCTGATGTTAAGCTGCAAGCCAGCATATGCATGACGACGGTGAAGGAAGAAAGGCAGGCGCTGCCAAATATGGCAAATAAAAGCTCCCCATGCCTACTGCTGCTTTCGTCGTTGCGGTGGAATACTTTAATCGAATAAGGAAGTTCCAATCCGTTTGGGAACCGGGACCGCGAGGATGGAATGCGTTTAGGCGCGCACTCTCACACACACCCGAACACGCTTGAGGTTATGTAGCTAATGAACTCGAGTCGCTAGGCGCTCGCTCGAGGAGATGAAAGTTTTTGCTTTTTTTTGAACCAGGCAGCAGCTAATCTTTTGCATATGATGGATTTGGTACGCATTGTGGAGTAAACTGCCGCTTCCAAAAGCAATCATCCCCAATTGGTTTCCCGTTAAGTGTCTGCTTCTTTAAATGCCACTTAAGGGCACAGGCCACACTTGCGTTCTTCATTTTCAGCGGGAGCGCGGGACCCGGGAGTGTAGAATGACTTTCAAATTAAGACAAATTTCCTCGGTCTTTGTTGTTGTTGTTGTTGTTGTTGTTGTTGTTGTTGTTGTTGTTGATGTTTCCTCTTTCCACAACTATTTCATGAAAGGGGCAATTGTCACTGTCGATTTCATGCATAGAAAACCCTGATTTGCCTGCATGACTGTGCAGCAGGAGACAGAGGTAACTCAAAATAACCACGGATTGGTAAAAAGGTTTAAAAGAAAGCAATAGATTTTACCCCGTGCTGTTGAAGATCCACGAACTTACAACAGAAAATTTATAAAATAAAAATAAAAATAATCAATAACATTTTGTTATGAAACATCGACGATATTTATATAATAATCTGGAAGATTCTAACAATTCAAACTTCGACTTTGATCATATTGATGAATTATACCCACATTCGAGGCGGGGGGTTCTTAGGCACAGATCGCAGTGCTGGCTAGCATATTAGGAAAATAGTAAAACGAAAAACGGTTGAAAGATTTAGTCATGAGCCGAGGAGGTACAAAGAGATTCTCTGAATGTTAGATTCGCCCTAAAGAAAAATGTCTATAGAATTCTTCTTTACACTCGTCTATTGATAAATTCAATTCAATGTTATTTTCGTCTCAAATCAGTTAGTTGTGGAACGAAAATTTTAAAATGCTTTTTACATAACATTAACCCAAGAGCTCGGGGTGGCCTCTAATGTCCACAGAATTTGTCTCCATTCTATTCAGTTCATGACTGCAAATCGCCAGCCTCCAATCTACGAAGAGTTCACTGGTCCTTCTACTTGACCGATTCATCTTCTCATTAAACGCCTCTTCTTCTTGCGACACGCCCAGCCCACTATAGTCGACTGATTTTTGCAGAGTGAACGTTGGGAGGTTCTCCCATCAACAGATGCAATACGTGATTCATTCGCTTCCTCCCGTCCTTCCGTATACCATCTGCACTTCACCATAGATCGTATGCAGCTCCTTCCGTTCAAAGGCACCACGGGCGCGTTGGACCTCCACGGGCAATGTCTATTTTTCACAATCGTAGAGGACCACCGGTCTAATTAATGCCTTCTCAACTATGTCGTTCGGCGAACTTTGTTCGATTGTAGCGTCCTTTGGAGTCCAAGTTAGGCACGATTTCCAGCCATAATGCGCTTTTGTATCTCTCTGCTTGTGTCGTTATCGGCGGTCATCAATGAGCCCAGATACATGAATTCGTCTACTACCTCGATTTCATCACCATCGTGAACTCGTGGTAGAAGGCTAACATTGTCTTCTCGTGACCATCTTTTCTCTGTGTTTTTTTTTTGTTTTAAACGCATTAATCACAAGCCCAATCCTGCCAGCTGCAGCCTTAAGTCAGATGTACGTTTCCGCGATCGGCTCAAAGTTACGTGCTACGATATCAACGTCATCGGTGAAGCCTAATAGTTGGACAGACTTCCTGAAAATTGTGTCACTCGGACGACACACATCACTCGATTCATCGTGGCTTTGACCAACCGCGTCAGTTTTTCCGGAAATCCATAGCTCCCACAAAAAACTCCTTCATATATGTGGATCGCAGGGGCCTTACCATCAAGGCCAACGGCACTCCAATTCCTCGAGTTCGAAAGATGAAAATACTTGGTGTACTGTTAGACTCAAAACTGACTGTTCGGTTCCGAACGTTTGATTTATGTTTTCCGTTGTTTGACCATTATGCCATTTTTGCCCCTAATCCCCTTTTCGCCTTATACGCACCGTTTGCCTCTTATTCCCCCTGTACCCCTTCCGCCTGTTTGTCTTTTTTCTAATTCAGCCATCCCAGCAAATTTCTCCCCGCCCCTTTATCATGTTTTGTTCGTGTTGCACATTTGCATAGCAGTGGGTTGAATATGTGTTATAGGAAGCTACTGCTATAAAAGAAAACCGTTTTGCGCACTGCGCATCAGTTTGTTTGTAAACGCGTAGAAGTTAAGTCAAAGAGAAGAAATATACGTTGAAAAGAACAAGCATCCGAATTTCATTTATTCCACCAAGGAGCATCCGATCCGTTTTTCACTACCGAGCTGGGGCACCCGATTGCTGCTGTTGCTGAACCTGCTACCGAGCAGTCCACCCATCCGTTGCGAGGCGATAGACGTTGGTCCCATCGTTCCGATCCACAATTAGACCCCTCCCGTGGTAATCTACTGTGGACACCGGTTCGACTGCACACGGACAACCTATCGCAGTTTCCCGTCAAAGTTGATTGATGCCCAAGCGAATTCCCGTTCTGTTCCGTGAGTTTTACGTTGTGCACCGCACATTGTTTGGTCCTTCGAGCCGGATAGCAGCATCGGTGCCTTACAGTTCCAATTGGAGTTAAGTCGCTCTGGTGGAAAATTGAAATCCTATCCGATCGTGTCCGATCGAAATACTTCGCGTTTCAAAAGTACAGTTCGCGCGAGTGTCGTGAGCGAAAAAGTTGGAACACGTCCGAACAAGTTTCGGAAAAGACAGTAAAGTAGTGTCTGCGAGTGCCCGGTTGGGACGAAGCAAAGACAGCAAATTAGTGTGTGTGTGAGTGCCCGGTTGGGACGAAGCGTAGACAGTTAAGTTGCGTGTTAAAGTGCCCGGTTGGGACGAAGAAAGGACGAGATAATAAGTGTTGGCCTGTTTGGCTGAAACAGTGAATAAGTTCCGTCGATGTCGTTGAAACATACGCCCCAGAAATTTGCAAACGAGAATATGGCTCAACTGAAAACGCTAGTGCACCTTCGTGGCCAAGCGAAGGGTAAAGTTACCAGAATACGGAAAGCAATTGAAGAAGTTTCGGAAGCTGGCGTTGTTCAATTTTCCCTCGCTCAGCTGAAGGTGTATGCAAGGAATCTGGAGGCTCATTTCCAAGAGTACCTCAGTTTCCACCACCAGATCACCGCATTGTTGCCACCGGAAAAGCTTGATGACAATGATGCCACGTACCTTCAGTTTGAAACGCATCACACGGAAACTGCAACGTTAGTCGAAGACCTTATCCAGTCCGCAACTCCGCCAATGATGCCCACGCCAGTAACTGCATTTCAACATCCGCAAATTGTTGTACAACAGCAACCATTGCCGGTTCCTGTTCCTTCGTTTGATGGCAAGCCGGAGAACTGGTCGAGATTCAGGCAAGTTTTTTCGGACATAATGGCAAGATCCAGAGATTCCGATGCAGTCAAGTTACACCACCTTGAGAGGGCATTAGCGAGTGGATCCGCCGCCAAGATCATCGACCCGAGAACGCTCAGTGAAGGAAATTTCGCCCACGCTTGGGAGCTGCTGCTTGACGTTTACGAAGACGAACGGAAGGCAGTAGACTCTCATATCCATGGCCTGCTGAGCTTGAAGCACATGAAAAAGGACTACTCCAAGCAAATGAGAGAGCTTTTAAACGAGGTGACCCGCCATGTTGAAGGACTGAAGCTGCTGAACCAGAATTTGGAAGGCGTATCCGAAAGATTTGTCGTCGTAGTCCTCTCCGATGCTTTCGACCCCGAGACGCGGAAACAGTGGGAGGCCACTATTCCTCACAAGCAGATCCCGAATTATGAAAACACCATCAAGTTCGTGAAAGAGCGATGTTCGCTATTAGAGCGCTGTGAAGCTAGTCATCCCAAGTTGTCGTCATCTAAGGATTCCAGCCAGAAGTCCACCTCAAAGCCCCCACCGGCGAAGTCGTTCGCTATGACTACACCCGTAGCAAATAGTGATGCGACGTGTGAGATCTGCAGTGCGAGCCATCCCAACTTTAAGTGCGATAAGTTACTATCGCTGACGGTACCCCAACGTAGAGTCAAGGTAAGAGAGCTTAATCTTTGTTTCAATTGCTTGAGGAAGGGCCACCTTGCCACAAAATGCCCTTCAAATAAGTCCTGCCAGGAGTGTCAATGCAGACACAATACATTGCTCCATGATCAAAAATTTCCAAAGTTTGATTCAAAGCCCGTTGTTGAAAATTCAAGTTCTAAACCAGAATCTACTCAAGTCCAAGTACCCAAACCAAATTCGACCCAAGCTAGTATCCAAGTTCCTTCCCCTATTGAAAGTGTTTCGTCTTTGTCCAATCCAGTCCATAAGGTTCCTCGGTCAGATTGCACACTTTTGCTTACGGCCATGGTTGATGTCCTTGACAGCCATGGTATTTCCCATCCTTGCCGTGCATTCCTCGATTGTGGTTCCCAACCACATTTGGTTTCCCGTTCATTTGTAGAATGTTTGGGAATCGACCAGGTACCTACCCATGTTGAAGTATTCGGAGCAGCCGGTAAAAGATCGGTGCTGGACAAGAAGACGACACTTACGCTCCGGTCTCGTTGTACGGAATTCCAAGCTCAAATAGAATGTTTAGTCACTGAGGTGGTGACTGGTCCTCTGCCTGGTCGTAAGTTGAATCCTCGATCTTGGAAAATTCCATCTGGTTTGTCGCTTGCCGATCCTACCTTCCATACCCCAGGGGAAGTCAATTTGCTTATTGGAGTTAAATTGTTTTTCCACTTGATGCTACCCGGACAGCTGATGCTAGGAAAGCAGTTACCGATCCTGAAGGAAACCCGTTTGGGTTGGGTTGTTGCTGGTGGTGCTGAGGATGTAGATGAGAATCAGCATTGCTACACAGCCAGCCTGCAGCCACTCACAGAATGTATGGAAAGGTTTTGGTCTGTTGAGTCAATTGAACCAAGTGATGCCGTATCCAAGGAGGAGCAAGATTGCGAACAGCTTTTCAGTTCCACAACCGTTCGAAATCCAGATGGCACCTACATTGTCCACTTACCATTGAAGGAATCTGTAAGCGAGTTAGGAAATAACCGATCGTTGGCACTAAAACGTTTTCACATTTTAGAGCATCGATTCTCGAAGAATGCCGATTTGAAGAATGCTTACGTAGAGTTCATCAACGAGTACAAATCGTTGTCTCATTGTAGGCAAATTTCCGAGTCTGATGATGTGCCTGGGAAGTTGGTTCACTATTTGCCCCACCATGCGGTGTTAAAACCAAGTAGCTCCACCACCCGTTTGAGAGTTGTCTTTGATGCCTCAGCTAGAACGACTGGTCCATCGCTTAACGATGTCTTAATGATTGGTCCCACTGTCCAAGATGATATCTTTTCGATAATCCTTCGATTCCGTAAACATCGTTTTGCGATAACGGCTGACGCTTCCAAAATGTACAGAAGAGTCCATGTTGATGGAAGGCACTCCAGTCTGCAACGAATTTTTTGGAGAGAGAATCCCGATGATCCACTACAGAGTCTTGAATTTGAACCGTGCCGCGTGTGAACAAAACAAAAGGTGAAGAAAAGTGAAATGTAAATAGTGAAGTTTAGAGAAATAAATTAGTGAAGTAGTGAAAAGTGCTGTTCCATTGCCATCCGAAATCCCATCCCCCCAAATACAGTCCAGTGCTCCGCCTTGCAGTTTCTTGTGTTCATTGCCGAACATAAATTGGTCCTTCGAACCGGATTGTGGACAATAGCCCGGTGTATGCCAACGTTGCCGTGAACGATGGATTGGAGGAGTGCATGAAGCGATTTTTCGACCAAGAGGAAATTGTCGAGTCTGCCATGATCACCACCGAAGACGAACGTTTTGAAGAGCACTTCAAGCGTACCTACCGGCGTGACGAGAATGGACGATTTGTAGTACAACTGCCCTTTCGTGATTCCGTGAGCCAGCTGAGCAACTCCAGATCCCTCGCCATGAAACGTTTCCTGCTCCTAGAGAAGAGATTGGCGAAAAATCCTGAGCTCAAGACCCAGTATGCAGAATTCATCGGCGAGTACCAAGCCCTTGGTCATTGCCGGGAGATACGAGAGGACGAGGATCCACCGGGCACCCAAGCCTACTACTTGCCACACCATTGTGTCCTGAAACCCTCCAGTAGCAGCACCAAGCTCCGTATGATTTTTGATGCTACAGCAAAGGCTAGCGGTCTATCCTTAAACGACGTGCTGATGACCGGACCGAATATCCAGAGTGACTTGTTTACCATTGTGATGCGCTTCCGGACCCACCCCATTGTATTCTCTACGGACGTGTCGAAGATGTACCAGACAAGTACGAGTGGACCCTTCACAGACGCGGTATCAGCGAATCTTCTGGCGCAACAACCCGTCGGACGCGCTGAAGGTTTTTGAACTGTCGACTGTAACCTACGGGACATCGGCGGCTTCCTTCCTTGCTGTGCGCTCGCTCATACAACTAGCACGTGATGAGAGCGAAATTTTCCCGAAGGCCGCCGAGATCATTTTGGACGATTCCTATATGGACGACATCCTCTCTGGCGCGGATTCTGTTGAAGAAGCCATAAACTGCGTCGAGTCCATCGAGAAGGAGAATTCCGTGCCACCTCCTGTGCCTACATCGTCCACTGCGGGTAACCCGACCTCGCAGCAGCCAATCATCGTGCAGTCGCAATCCTTCCGTGCTCCACTACCAACATTTGATGGCCGTTATGAAGCATGGCCCCGCTTCAAAGCCATGTTCCAGGATCTGATGCAGCGGTCAACCGATTCGGACGCTGTGAAGTTATACCACCTCGAGAATTCGTTGAAAGGAGATGCCGCTGGTGTGATCGACCTTGAAACCCTGCAGAACAACAACTACCAGCGCGCTTGGGACATCCTGGAGGAGCGGTTTGGAAACAAGCGGCTAATCCTGGAGTCGCACATCCTGGGTATCCTGAACATTAAGAAGATGACGAAGAAGTCGTCGAAAGACCTCCGGAACCTCGTCGATGAGTGTACGCGTCATGTGGAGAACCTCAAGAAACTCGATCAGCCGCTCTCAGGAATGTCAGAGCTACTCGTGGTGACTGTGCTGACTCATGCATTGGACGATCAGACCCGCGAGCTGTGGGAAGCTTTCATCGACCAGAAAGAGCTTCCAGAATACGAGGAGACGATCGAGTTCCTGAAACAGCGATGCGTTATCCTGGAGAGATGTGAGAAGAGTGCACTCGCCTCAAAGAAACCCTAAAGTTCCTAGCCAGAAGCAGCCTTCGTCCAAGTTCGTGCCTTCCAAGACGTCACACGCAGCAGCAGTGACGTCGGAATATGTGTGTGTTTTCTGTTCTGGTCAACACCAGAACTACAAGTGCCCCTCCTTCCTAAAGATGACCGTGGATCAGCGACATGCCAAGCTGAAGGAAGCAAACCTGTGCTTCAATTGCCTTCGGAAAGGCCATCGTGGTAGAGCGTGTTCCAGCGATAAGTCTTGCTACAAGTGCTCCAACAGCACTTTGCTGAAACTAAACATTCTGCGCCTCTTGGGATGCCGCCTTCACAGATAAAAAGAAACATTGAATTTTCTGTGTTATCTAATGCACATTAAGAGAATGCTAGATTTGGCAGAAAAAAATAGGATATTTCATGTAAATTTAAGCCAAATAACGCCTGAATCTAGCATGTTGTATGAAAGATGGCAAACATTGTTGTATGGCGCATGAAAGATTGCAAACAATTTCGTTGTCCACGCCTCCTTTGGCTTGGAATTAAACAAGGGAAATTTTGTGGACTTGTTAAAATTAATTATTGTTTTCTGTGTAGCAAGGAGTAGCCGAAAGAAGATTTGTAATGTTGTCGAAGCATTTGTGGTCTCTAAGTTAACATGGATTGACCAGTCGAAGTTTGGACGCCTTGGAACGCACTTTATCTCCAACTTACAACAAATTCGTTCGCTAAGCTTCAGGGGTCTTCCGTACTAGCCCTGTAACTTCTCTTCTGGTGGAAGCAAGCCGTATACCTTTTCACCGGAAAATCATTCATCGTATTGCAGTTCAGAAATACGTTTGATGAAAAAAAAGAAGGATTTAACACAACTCCCTGTAGTTGAACGTGCTGGATAAATATTCCAAGAAGCTACAAGATTGTCATTTCCCATTATCAGGCTAACCAACCGCTTCACATTGACGACACTTTAAAAAACTAGCAATAGGGTAGGTACTGCCAGCTACATAGTAGATCGCAGCTTCATCGAGCGTATGACTACTAAGTACACGGCATACAACAAAATCTGATGGCTCCAAAGACTCTGATAAGGTGGGTGCAGGGAAATTGGCCGATACCTTCAAGCTCTTGGTCTGTCTGCCTGGAATTTGTAGCGTATTTTCAGCGGCCGATTCGGCTAGTTTCCTAGACGCTATCCGAAAAGGACAATCAACTCGTCCATGGCTTTAGGCTGTAGAACGAGATGTTCAGAAAAAATATAGCATTTAGCTGGATTCCAGGACACGCACGAGTTCCTGGAAATGAAGAAGTGGATACACTACCAAAGGAAGCGCGCTGTGAATCACCGATTAATATAGCTGTCTCGAAACTAGAAACTGCAAAATCAGAGGAACTCTTGTATGCTGTATGATATGTACTACCACCCATTGTAGCACGGAAACTAAGTCCGACAGCAATGGCTTCTCCTCGCTGTTAGACTTGATCAAGCTTTAATAACCACTGATTATCCTATTAATGCCATTATATGAAGGGCCATAACCTGGTTGGGTGGATCGATAGGCAACATCACTTATACGCATCCACGAGGATATAAAGAATCTCCTTCCAAAAACAAGATTGAGTAATTGGTCATAAGAGCTAGCTATCTAACATTACCACTGTCCCCATCCAGAGTGCTTCAATCGGGTGCCCTGATGGTCCCTCCCTTTCCTATGAAATATTTATATAATAGTGTATATGTTTATTTAAATGAAAAATACTTCAAGCATTTGTATCTATTATGCACGATCTTCATTCGGTTGTTTGTATCGGCCAATGCTGGTTGTAATCACATGCGTTGAAAACAAACATGAAATTGTCGAAGTTATCATCTATCTCAACAAAATTTTGTCACTCACGTCAAAGAGCAAAACAAAAGGCGTATGATGGTTGTCAACGCCCAACAGTGGAGTGGGAAGTTCGACAAGATCCAGATGTTCCGGTAAACCCGCAGCGAACACGGTTTCAATGAGGGATTGTTCTTGTTCGGAAACAACGTTCGAAGGAATGTAACCGTTGACCTTGTCATCCAATTGCCATCGCTAGTTGGGGAGGTTGAAGTCACCCAATGGCAAAACGATATCGGTTTCGCAAGCGCTGTTTGTGAGATGCTGAATTGCTTTTGTATGGACAGAATAAAGATCCGCTTGTAAGTTTGGGAAAGATAAACAGCAATGATGAAGAGCGAACGATGATGCACTACGGACAACGGAACAACGCATAGTCAGATGATATTTCCGCACGGTTGATATCCTCTCGCATCCAAATTTCCGTGAAAACAAGAACGTTGTAGTCGCAGCTGGTAAGCGGCAAGCGTAGCTGAACGATTTTGGTACGAAAGCCTCTCACGTTCTGATAGAAGACCGAAATATTGGATTTTTCCCCGCTTCAAAGCTCTAACCGGGAAAAAGCGCATACTACTGCTCTTAAGGCTTCCGTTCCGCATCTACATGATAACGAACAAGACTGGATCGGAGCTGAGTTGCTGGAATCGACAAATGCTACCAGAAGGGAGAAGCTCAAATTGCATGCATACTTGCCTGCGATAACGGGTTGGAAGACCCCTTCTTCAAACTCATACACAGATCCGGGATGGCTGAAGGTCGCTGGAAGGAGTGGCTCAACAGTGACGATGAGAACTGGGGCTTCCTTGAGGCTTCCAGGCGTGCATCGCGGTGTTGAGATGAAAACTGGTAATGGAGATTCCAAAAAATTCATGTTGTTGTGAACTAGAGTAGGTCACTTCGGTACAGGTCCATAATTGGAGTGACGGATGATGGAGTTTGAGGAAGTGGCGAGGGTGTTACTTGCAAAGTTCTTCAACAGCAGATGCCGAAATTTTGAAGATCCGTAGATCCTTCAAATTCTCGATTTAGAAAACCTTCAGGCCGTGTTTCGAGATCCAGCGCTTTACGTTTGAATGGAGGGTCATGGCCAATTTTGAAGGACACAGGAAAGCGATTCAATACTTTTACCTTTCGGCACGATGTCGATATCCAGGTTAGCTTTCGTACGGTGATAGGTGCCTTTTAAACGCCTTGGCATGAAATCGAGCGAAAATGAGAATTTTCAAACAGCTCGACACATCTATCACACATCCAGAAAAGATTTTTCCTATGTGTTGTGAAGTACAATTGCATTGCCCGTGTTACACCTGAACATGCGTTCATATAAAAGAAAGTTCCACAGTAACCATATCGATTCCAGTAGTAACTTCCGAGCATTTACCGCGGTATTTTCTGCCAAACCTAGCATTCCCTTAATGTGCATTAGATATCGTAAAAAAAATAATGTTTTTTTTTATCTGTGTAAACAAAATACAAGCCACTCGCAAAGCTGATAAAAACAATCCACTGGAATGTCCTACAAATGGGGAAACGCACAAAAACACCTCACAGTTCGTGTACGGAACAGGGGAGAGTGAAATTATTTATTTTGGTTACCCGTTCTGCTTACTGAGCAGGGAGTTCAGTCCCAAGCCCTTCCGCTCCCTTGCCATTTGTCACTTGCCACTTTTTATCATCACTAAATTTAAAATAAAAAGCAGTCTACTGCGCTTTCATTGATCGCATCACCAAACCCTCCGACGACGTGGCCAGCGCCGGCACTGATCTATAAATAGAATGAACTAGTGAACTTGTGCCATCTATGTGGTTCTCTGTACAATTACACTAGTTCTGTTCAGTAACGAAGTAGAAACTACGAAACGCATAGTCTTTGCCTTAAAAAAAATAGTGGTGGGTTTAATCAGGGATACAATCGCAAGGTTCACGTAGGACCGCGTTGGTATATAGTATAAATGGTACCATCTAATCTATACGTATCATTACACAAATGGTTGGTTAGAATGGTAATAAAATAGCTCTATAATTTTGCTTCTAACCCGTCTCTTCTTATGAATTTTGCTCCATAGCCGGTCTTGCATGGCTCTGTCTCTAATACTAAAGCTGGACAAAGCTTTTTCGAACCACCAGCTGAGAGCTCGTGTCGAAAACTAAAATAATTTCGCCTTATCCCGGGTGCTAAATACCTACGTTGATAGCATAGCCCTGCATTAAGAGAGGCAAGAAAACTACGAAGCAACATTCTAAAGAGGGGACGAGTCTTAGTTATAAAATTAGACATCGGCAACAAAGAAAAACAATTTTGCAGCTGAGGGTGTGGCTGTATTCATCATGGAATGAAATAGAATGAAATAAAAAGAAAAAGACAATCTAAACCATTTGCTACCCGTTTTTGAGGACCCGGTTAGGGAAAACATATTTTCAACCAGTTCATACGAAGATTTGAATTTGCACAAAAGTAGGTCATTTTTTAGCAAAAAATTGGACTACTTATACTAACAGCACTTAATTGCAATTTCGATGCAGAAATTTTGTAGGTTTTTCCGATCAAATGGTGAATGAATGACATTATTGTGTTCAGTTGAACGATGAGTTATTAGCGTTCAAAAACCTTTCATTTTCGCGTAACGCTGCCTTTTTTAAAAATTTCAAATGACACCCGGTATAGTCCTACCTAAAAAAAAAGTAACACATACTAAACGAATACAAATATCACGACCGAAGTCACCATACAAATGATGTACCTTATAGGCGATCGAATGATCAATCCATAAGCAATACAAAATACTGTTTCAGTACAATCAACAATCAATATGCAAATAGCGATTTGAAGTTGGTTCACTGTTGTAGAACCCCTTGGTTCGAAGTACACCTTGAAGCCAGCACCTTGCTGTACATACATATTACATACAGAATTTGTGAGTGTGTTCGTGTGAGTTCATTATTAGGGGCGTATTATTAATCTTGGGGCCTAGCTTCAGACCGATGTGCTAGTACTGACTGAGCCATGAATAAAATTGTATTTGTATGGGACCTGCTAGTCTTAGAGTTAGTCTATGGTACAATTGCGGTTGATTGGATACTTGAATAATTTGGAGATCACGTTCAGAATACCAAAAACTAGTGTACAATTTCTGGGGTGTCTATTCATTTTACGTACTGTAGATAAACATCCTTTCTGTTTTGATTTATTCTCTTGGTGTGTTATGGCCCTAGGCGGCTAAACGCTGACGAAATGTATTGGTTAAGACGTAGCTTTCCTAAAAGAAATGTGATGAAGAGTAACGATCAGGCCAGATATGCCCTTTTGAAAACTTTGTCTAGAGAAGTCTTCCACTGAATTTGACTTCACCGTATCAAAGAGCAGCCCGAAGATTTATAGCAATCCACAGCAATCCAAACAGCGACCATTCTGCACCTTGACGGCTCAGTGGCGCAGTACCAGACGATGACGACCAAGCGCAGAAATCCGCCGAGGTAGATTGACGAGCGTTTCTCGCACAAATTGAAACTTTTCTCACAACCTTTTCGGTCGCCACTCTCACCATAAGTAAGTGGTTGATAATTTATTGTCCGTGCCGTACGGGTCTGACCCCCCTCCCCGCCCCCTTTAGTCATCGTAAATATCTAGGACAATTTTAGCAAAGTCGTAAACAAACACATGGTTGACGAATTTGCGATTTCTAGCCGAAAAACAAAAGCCGAACGATGAGCTCAGCCGCGATTGTTTACTATTCATGAGTTGAAGAGCTTGTTTGAAAACGTCGTCATTTGAATATGTACAAATATTGAATGTAAAAATTGTTGTCCGCTTTTGTTTCCACACCACGACAGCTAACCTAAAAAATCTGATTGGTATCGGAACGTGTGCACGGGTTTGACTTGAAACACTTTCACCTCAACCTTTACTCGAATTAATTGATCGAATAAGGTCATCTCATCATCGGCATAAATCGATCTATCGGAGGCACTCCATAAATGGCGTCTCCATCTTTCCTGCTCCTGCTAATTAATCGATAAACGACAAGAGAGTTGATTGCAGTAGCTTTGATCGGCTAAAAGCTTTCCACCCAGCATGATGTAGCGCCCACGTCCAAATTGGGCAACCGAAAATTGGTACTTTTTTCGGTAAAAAGGAAAAGTTATTTCGAGATCATCGTTAACTATTTAGTTTGCATATCTAACAACATGAAATGATGCCCAGTTCGAATAAATCAAACTCAAATATCAATCTTCAAAATTCTCATAGCCTCTGTCAAACGAAGTTTAACGAACCCCTTTGGGGAAATTGAAGACGCCAGCAATAAAATGTTCGAATCATCTTCCCGAACATCGCTATGCCATGTATATTTAGGTTCGATAAGGTCAGATCACCTTCCCCTCTGTGAAAAATGAAATCGTTACAACCGTTTACCCATAGTTCCCCCTGCCCTTCCACGCAGCAATCGATATCATTCGGCGTAATCTATTTCTCATTATAAACACCAACTCCGAACGGAGTAGATGCGCCGGGGACCAAGAAGACGAAGAGACTCTCGTCAAAAATCAACTTCAACAACGAACAACAACAAACCGCTCCTTTTGGCATGACGGGGCACTTTTCGCGCGTCATCAAAGTGAGCTCATTCTTCAAATCATCGTTATCGATCTTGTGGCTTTGGAGCCGCTGGATGGCTGGCTGGCGCGATGCAGTGTCATTTAGCGGTTGACCCCTAGCATTAGATGATGGTGGAGCTGCCTTTGGGGATTAATTCGTTTGCTACCGCGATTCCTGCGCTCGATGGGTGGTGCGATATGTTTGTTGTCTATACGGGAGTCCTATGAGGTGGGATCAACTCACTGTTTGTGCGCCGGTACTGATTCAAACTGACAGCGAGTTCTACGGGTTAATCGCTGATCGCAGTGACCCAAGGATAGATGTATTAATCATTGGCGAAGGAAAAGTGCTGCGCGCAGTAGGCTGGGTAGCAGTCGGTCGGTAGGCGTCGTCGTCGTCATCGTCGGGGGGTCTTGCTACTGTGTGTTCAGGAATGTGATTCCGCCAAGCACTCCGAGGCTCTTTGTAAATGCTTGTTTTGCAATCAATTTGACGTGTCGAAACAATTAGATGAATTGACTTATATTAATTGCTATTTCTGTTTCTTTCTTTGCAGGTATGTGTCATTTGGTCCACGCTTTAGGTAGAGTTATTTACGAAAATGTAAGTAGGCTTTCTGTTTTCAATCAAAGTAGACGAGTCTGTTTTCACTCAGAACGTTAGAGTTCTTTTTTGATATTGTGAATTTTGCCTCGGGGAAGGAGGCCATCATCAAACAGTTTGCTTAAACGGTTACCATCACATTTCGAATTCCACTTAACTTCTCAACTGCCTTACAAAACATGTTACCAATTGGAAATTTGGGTCATATTGACCCGGAACTGATTCAATTTTTCACCCGGAATCGAATCAACTATTTTATAGCCAAATTGTTCATGTACCTACAGTACTGGCAAGAAAAAAGTACACACTCATATGTTACATTTTCTCCGAATTATATTTTAATCTTTTAGTTACAACAATGATTCCTTTGAACAATAGTGATGAGGCAATAGTGCGAAGAACAATAAAACGTATATAAAAAATTTTAGAAGACTGTTTTGGAGTAGTTCGAAATTCTTTTATTCTCTTATTTTCGCTTGGCAAGAAAAAAGGGCACAGGGAAGAAGTATAGCTAGGTAATCAAATCTAATCAAAACTGACTCGAACTCAGTATTTTGTATGACCTCTTTTGGCACTGATGACTGCTTCCAGACGACGTGGCATACTTTCGAAGAGATTTCGCAAATAACGCTCTTCAATTGACTCCCAGGTCTTCTGTAGAGTTTCAAAAAGCAGGTTTTTTTTGGTAACATTTTTGAATCCAATATTGACCACAAATTCTCGATAGCATTCAAATCCGGTGACTTCACGGGAAAACGTTTGAGTTTTACGAGCCGTATGTTTTGGATCGTTGTCTTGTTGAAAGAGTAATTCATGCTCGAGCCCAACCTTCAGCTAGGAAACCTCCAGATTTTCGAAGAAGATGTCGATATACTTGTCGGCTTTCATAATTCGTTCAATACGGACCAATTCTCCAACTCCTGACCAAGCGAAGCACCCCCCACACCATAATGTTGCCTCCATCGTGCTTTACTGTTTTTCTTACATTTTTGTCCAGAAGTTCCTCGCCTAATTTGATCGATACCCTCGGCCGTTTTTTGGTACCAAACAGCTCGAATTTGCTTTCGTCTGTCCAAAGAACCGTTTTCCAGAAGGAAATGGGCTTATCCGCATACTTTTTCACAAATTCCAATCATTTGATTCTATTACGCTTACTGATGTGAGGACGGCGTACGGCAAACTTGTTCTTAAGCCCTTCTTGTTCCAGTCGCAGACGAACAGTTCTTGCGGATATATTTAGGGACAAGCTTTCTCTGATCGCACGGCTTGTTATTTTCGGGTTACTCCTCGCTTCTCGTTGTATTCGAGCATCTTGTCTGACTGTTGTCAAACGATTTCTTCCTCGGCCACCTTTATCACTCACATTTCCCCGCTGTCGCTGAAAAGCTGACTCCGAACTTTTTCGCGATTTTCCTGTATGAGAGACCATTTTCACAATCTCTCACAATAAGTTTTCGCACCTGCAACGATATTTCCAAGATTTCGATGTACTTCAAACAACAAACTCGAAACTTGCAATGGTTAGGTCCAGTATGAGTGGACTAGAGGAGAGTTTATCGATATGGTGTTGTCTGCAGTGATAAAAAATAATGTCACTGTGGTGTGTACTTTATTTTTGCCAGCTTAAATTGTTAAACATTTGCTAAGTTTATCTATCACAGGTAAATCAAGCACGTCGTTCGCAAACTGACACATTCATTTAAATACATATGGAATATCGATAACTTTCATCAAACAAATTCATGTGCTATACTTTATCATAGTCAACATACACAGATAAAAAGAAACACTGAATTCTCTGCGTTATCTGATGCACATAAACGGAACGCTAGATTTGGCAGGAAATAATGGGATATTTCATGTAAAGTTAAGCCAGATACCGCCTGAGTTTAGCTTGTTGTGTGAAAGATTGCAAACAATTTCGTTGTTTATGCCTCCTTTGGCGTGGAATTGAACGAGAGGAAATTTTACGCGCCAGGTAAAATTCATTATTTTTTCCTGTGTATAATCAATTTTCTAAAGGGTTTTACTGGGCGTGCTTTTTTCTTGCCAGTACTGTAAAACTAATGTTGAGTTATGATTTTTTTTAAGGAATAACAATCTTGAATTGGACGGAACTGGTCACTTAGAATCGGTGCTGGTGGATCAAAGGTTCGTCATTTTTTATGTGTTTGTCAGTGCAAATTGCGGGAATCGTTCGAAAATAGAGCTGATTTGACTGATAAGAAAAAAAATAAAATGTGTCCGGAATTATTTGCTGTAACTGTTTAGCGTCAGTGCTCTACATTGAAAATATTTTTTTCGGAAATTGAGTCATTTTCTTTTCGTAAAAATAAGTTTCATAAATAAAACACATGTGAATAAAACCAACAGGACATTCATATTGCTTGTCATCTGACAAAACCAGGGTGCGCGACTCTGTCTCAGATGCAGTTTTTTTTTTGTTTTGCTTTTGTGCGATGTGCGAACTCTTAGTAGATAGAAAGAAGATTTTGAAGATTTTGATGAAGATTTTAAAGATTAACTGCAAAAAGATGCAGCACGATGCAAGTTGATGGATTAAGATTCACAAGCTGAAACAAGATTTTTTAAAGATTGATTCGCTAGAGTGGGATTTTTCGATCATCTTGAATCTGGATTTAGATGTGTCGCACCCCCAGGACAAAACTCCATTATTACGCTACATTCGTTCAAAACAAGAAATGTATTTCTTGCTCACCAGCCAATCGCTGTCTCGCTTGTATAGCACCCACATATAAAAGGGTGTTGCTTCTGAAAAGAGGACTAAACTCATTTGTTTGCTTCAAGATGAAAGTAAAAGCATTGGGCGCATCGTTTCAAACGAGCTGTCTTCGTCTATTTAATCACACATCGTCTCACGTGTCATCGTGGTCTACACTCAGCGAAATAATCTTTCGATATTCATAAGATTGTATTATGATTATTTGCTATAAGAATTTTATTACCTTGGACGTTGAGGTTGTGGGTAGAGTGACTTGCTCACTAGCATGTATCAACACTTGTAATCAGGAAAGCTTCAAGGCGTATAAGAACAACGACGTGTGAAATAAAATCTATTCATAAGTTAGCCTAATGATATTCCAAAGTATCGTTCATAAGTTGAACCTTATGAAATTCTTAAGATTATTTGGCTGAGTGTAGTAAAATCAATGAAAGATGCAGTGACAGCTATTTCCAATATTGCGGGATCCATTCCCTTATCCTCAGAAACCATTTAAAACGTAATTGAAGCCCTCCTTACCGTTGCGTTGTTTAGTTTGAATTAAATTTCAAGTCGATAAACCAGATCTCTCCATATTCATTTTTTTTTTTGTACAACAACATTTTCGTAACTCTTCCTATTGTTTTTAACATGGACGAATGATTATTTTTTTGCGTACTTGAAAACTTCGTACTTTATACAGTATTGTACTAAGCTAGCTGCATTAATGGTGCAAATCAATCTCGTGGCAGAAAACAACGAATTGGTTCGATTTCATATAATCAACTAAATTTTATTTTCAGTGTAGATAACCGTACAAATCATCATCATTCACCATTCATTCATCAGGGAATGGCCCAGTCGATGGTGAATTTTGCCAGCTCACCACAAATGTTGTTTACTTTGAACTTTAGGGTTTTTAAAAAAGCTTTAAATACAGCAAGACTAGCTGGTAAATCATATTTAAGGCAAGTGGTTCGAAAATCCTAACCATTCAAACAAAACAATACCAAGTTCGAGTTGACCCATCAGACAGTATCAAATGTTGGCTTACTCTAGAATACGAAAACCAGTTGAAGCCGGGAACCTAAATGTGAAAAACAGATGAAACCATTCTCGACAATTTACTGGAAACAACTTTTTTGATTTGGTCAACAAAGCGGTAAATAAAGACTCAAACATTAATTTCTCGAATATCTTACTATTGCCATGCATACTAGCGCTACCATCACAAATAGTGGTAATTATCAGGTGTGCAAATGAAGCCCGCCGTTTTTTTAACCGAAATTGACCATCGCTAGCCACAACTTTTTCCCATCTTTCTAGTAGCATAAGGATTTCGTGTCGAAGCGGTCTATAAGTCTACCCCCTCTTCGTAAGAACGGAAGTGCTGCTAAGCCAGGCCATGCGTCATCGATCGGAGAAGGTGGTAGTCGGAAGGAGCAATGTCTGGAGAATACGGCGGATGTGGAAGGATGTCCCATTGTAGTGTTTCTAGGTAGGTTTTAACGACCTGAGAAACATGTGGCCGAGCGTTATCTTGCAGCAAAATGGTTTTGTCGTGTCTTTGAAGGTACTGTGGCCGTTTATCCTTCAATGCTTAACCCGGCTGCAACAGCTCATAATATATCACGCCGAGTTGGTCCCACCAAATACACAGCATGTGGATGTTGATGGGTGACCCCATGATTTTTTTCGCTTCGGGTTATCGTAATGGATCCACTTTTCATCTTCAGTAACAATACACTTCCGTTTTTGTGGTTGGAGCAGCAGTTCACACGCGAAAAAACGCCTTTCGGCTTCACGCCGTATGATGCCCAACTTCCTTGTTTTTGATCATTCCCAAGACTTCCAAATGATGTGAAATGGCTCGTCAAGTCGCACTAACTGAATCTGTAAGTTTGTGTGGCATTTTACATGAATCTTCTTGCAGCAATGCCTCCAAGTCTTCATCTTCAAACTTTTTCACCGGTCCTTGTCTTCGTTCCTTGTCTTCTACGCCAAAATCAACACTTTTGAAGCGTTGAAACCATTCACGAAACGTTCTTTCGCTAAAAGCAGCCTCACTATAAGTTGCAGCAATCATACGATGCGCTTCAGCAGCAGATTTTTCCGAAGGGAAAGCAAACACCAAAATTTCCCGCAAATGACGCTTATTTGGCTTAAATTTCTACATTTTTGCGTGCATTAGAACATATGCTGCCGATAAAAGTAAGCAAATGTAATGAAGCGGACATGTTGACTGATGCCTAGTCTAACATTGCAATGAGGCGTTTTTGATTCGACATTATACACTAAAATTTACTGGTGGCGCTTCCTATTGGAAAACGGTGATTTTCTTTTTGCACCCCTGAACCTAGCATGATTGTATGCTAGTTTATGTTTTGAGAAATAACGTTTGAATCTTTGTTTACAGAATTAGATACGTCGTTTTGGAAAAGTTGTTATCATTCGCGAAGCAGTACTCCCAAAATATCCTGATTCGGTTTTATTTGGAGCTTTGTTATTACTAAATAGGCCTAATAATGATAGGAACAAAATAACGTCAGTGATCCTCCAAACTGTCAAAAGTTTTGATCCATCGAGAAATATCAGAAAGTTATAATTGTCTCTAATAAACTAAACGAATTTGCAGTAAACAATCTTTTGAAGAATGCATTTCCACACTTTGTGAGTGGCCCCAACAGCATCCTTACTGTCGGTTTAAATGGGGCAAAATTGGCTCTCAAGTTTTACCTAAAACTAACTTTGATTTACCAATAAAAACCATCAGCACTCTTTGTGCGAGGCCCCAACATCATCTTTACAGTTAGTTTAAATCGTTTCAACTCGGCTATCAATCATTAATTAAAATTGACTTTGCTTTCCCATTGAAATCCAACTTTCACCCTTTAAAAGTGGCCCCAACAGCATCTTTACCGTTTGTTTAAATCAGTCCACACCGGCAGTCAAGTTTTATTAAAAATTGCCAATTTTTTTCAACGAAAAAGTACCATCGCATTTTGTGAATACCACACACAGCATCCTTGCTGTTGGATTAAATCGGTTAGACGCGGCCAATAGTACACGTCAATTCCTACCCTTGCCTGTTTTGATCGGCCGGGTCCGGTGCCTGTTTTTCTTTGGTTATGGATCAATAGTTCTACACATTGAGGATGTATGTTAGTCCCAAGCATCATCTGTTGGTTCTCTGTGTAATTACAGCTGATCTAGCTGATCTAGGAGTATCAATCTCGGGTAGTTAAACATGAATATGCTCATGCTCAGAAGTTCTTTTAAATATTCAGTTTTCGCTCAGGACTGACAACGAATTAAAATATTTTTGAGACTCTTAGGGAATAACAAACACATATAAGCTATGTTTTTGTAACTTTGGTTTCTTCAACCCCCGCTCCAATACTAAATGCCCGCACCATGGACTTAACGCTACCCATCAAATCCTGTGCTAACATTTGCGCCATCTGTCTTACCTTCATCCCTCTTTCTTCAAATCCTTGTCGCCAAACCATCGCTAGAATCATTACAAGCCATTCTGTTAAAAAAAATTACAGCCTGCCGTACTCTAACGGAACAATCAACACTTTCTCTTTATATCTTTTGTTCTAGCAAAATTGCTGTCCACCTCTAGATGGTGATGAGATTTTTTTTCCTTCTACATCAACAAATCCTTGTCGTTTTTGAAGACATTCCCTGTTTTCCGGAGCTTGCCCTTCACAATCACCCAGCATTTTTTTTTGGGCAAAGTTCTGGCGAGGTTGGTGGTTTTGCCTCCATCCTTTATCACCGGCATCGCGTAATTGTACGATCCGCCAGACCCGACCAAAACAGAGTGTCGTCTTCATGGGACCGAAAGAAAAACAGCAGGCGCTTTTGGAGGCTATTTTAACATACATTAGTGCTGAGTAGCTGTTCATACAAACAAATTTAGAGAAGATGATCAACTTTTTCTTCCATTAAGGTGAATAACTTCTCCAAATTTGTTTGAACAAGCGGTTATTCGACACTGATGTTCGTTGGGTTCTTGTTTGTATAGTTGGCTGTTGATGGTGCTGGTCGTTATGTATAGCTTGCTGAATTTGCCGCACCCAAAGATCGCCTGCCACACCAAGTACTGCTTTGCAAATGTATCGACCTTCCTTTTTCCGAAACTTCCAGGTGGGATTTGCCGACGAAAGACTCCCGGTACAGCTTCCTGTCGCGGGATTTGTATTCTGTTTATCGATACGGTTAGGCGCCCTACTTATCATGAAGACATGAAGTCAGGTCCGCTTTTTTGTTTCCTGGACGAATCAGACGGAAGAATGAACGGTCTTGGCCACGTCCCGAATCGAATGATTCGGATTGCGCTTGAAGTAATCCTTCACTTTCCTTGCGTTCACGGGGTCGGTCGTCTTCGCTTTTCTGCCGCTGGGTTATCTGGGTCTCCTCTTAACGATTTTATCAGACGACCAGAACTTTAAAAAGAATAATCAACCTTATTGAACTCACAGTCCCTCCAAATCCTTTGCTTTTAAATAATTATTCTCTACAGTCCATAATTTGGCCTCTTCTCTCTCTTAAACCCTAGCCTCACTAAAGTGTTGATTACGTGATATATATTAATAGCATCGTGGTATCAACAGTCCTAGGAAAAGACGGGGAAATATGGTCTCCACTATTAAACAATAAAAACATTGCCTTGACTTATCAAATATTGATACATAGACTATTTAGCATTACCATATTGAAATTCAGGAAATTCCACTTTTTGTTTTGAAATGGTTCACGACACAAACTATTATAAAAAAAATTGTGATGGGTTATATCAGAGATATAACCGCAAGGTTCATGTAGGATCGCGTTGGTTTATAGTAATATTAGTATCATCTAATTTATACGTGTAGGTACACATATGGTTGGTTAAAATAGTTTTATAATTTTGCTCCATACTGCACTTTCGTTATCCGCAACTTTCTAGGCCAAGCTATTCAACGCTAGTATATAGCACGCGAGACGAACTTTATCATTGCATTGGGTAGGCATGGGAAGCGGTAACTGTCCGATTAGCCAGTCTTGCAAGACTCTGTCTCTCATACCACAACCGGGTGAAATGTGGCGGGTGGACAAAGCTCTGTCCGAACCACCAGCTGAGAGCTCCTGTCGAACACTGAAATCATTTCGGTTAATGTCGCGTGGGCCTCAGTTATAAAATCAGACACCGCCAACAAAGCAAAATAATGTGTGGCTATTTCAGTATTTATCATGAAATGAAACTAAATGCAATATAAAGAAGATGCCAATAAGAACCATTTGCTACCTGTTTTTGAGAACCCGGATAGGGAAAAACATATTTTCAACCTGTTCATACGGAGATTTGTATGGGAGCAAAAGCAGGTCATTTTGACGTAAAAATTTGAACTACTCATACTAAAAGCACTTAACTGTTATTTTAATGCAAAATTTTTGTAAGTTTTTAAGATCAAATGGTGTATAAATTAAGTAATTCTGTTCCGTTGAACGAGAGTTATTAGCGTTCAAAAACCTCCCACTTTTGCGTAACGCTCTCATTTTTCAAAATTTTGAAATTACACCCGGTATAGAAAAGAGAAACGTAGTCCTACGTTATAAAGTAAAAGATTTAATAATGTGATATAAGAATCGCCATCCGCAAGGGTAAGCCTTCTACAACATTTTCGTCTATGTGCTCGATTCACGGCTGCTTTTCTCCAACACCATTGACGACTCACACTTGCCAGATCCGCCCAACTTGCTCGCATCGCTTCTCATGTTCTTGTAACGGCCGGATGTAAGAGAAAGACTATCCTTGAAGGGTGGTTGTCCGGAATTTATGTAACATGCCCTGCGTAACGTATTCTGTCTGTTTTTGCCACTTTCTGGATGTTGAGATCGCTGTAGAGTTGGATGAGCTCATAGTTCATCTTTCGTCGCCACACACCGTTTGCTTGCACACTGCACGAGACCTTCGAAACCCCCAAGTCCTTGCAGGTCCTTCTCGAACATTGCCCACGTTTCATGCCCCTACCACCGAACATATCAGCGTTTTGTACATGTACATTTAGTGCAGGAGTGAATCTTTTTTGACCGGAAGTGCTTCTGGAACCTAAAAGAGTCCAATTCGGGTTTTATGGCACTTGTCGATGTCTGGCGTAAGCAAGATTACACAAGAGGTAGACGAAATCATCCAGGTATCCCCTCCTATCGTTACGCTGCTTTCTTAGCAGGACCAGTCGCGCTCTTTTCCTATACTTTATCGAAAACAAACTGGCAGCACATTTTTTCACATAGCATGATACATAAAACCCTTAATAAATTGAAAACAACTGTATCATTCAATTCAACTCTTGTTTTCTTAGTTTAAAAAATGAATGCAGGCTAATTTGTTGCTAGAATTTTATGATTTTCGATTCGACTCCACTCAAGACGTTTTGGACAGTAATTTTGTCGCATTTTCTGGAAACCGCAGACAAATTCTTTTTCAACTCTACCATGGTTTTGCACTCCTTACCACTCTTCTTGAAGTTGCGAAATCTTTGTACTACATTTTCTTGCATCCACTGTACTGTGGTTTTGGCGCAATGGGCTGACGGCCAAATCAGGGCAAAACAAACGATAAACTCTGTGCTGCTTGTAAAGGGTGTTCCGATCAAAATTTGGTCTGTAATGCGTGTGAGTAGATCAAAGAGTTAATTAATAAGTCAAATTCTTTTTCTATTTCAAGTTCAGTTAATACAGAATACAGGAGAAATATTCAGCCAAGCTTCCTTTTTACCGAATGCGAATTTCCGGGTCTTTCGTTTAACACTTACCATAAGATTTCGTACAGTCTCCTTGTCCACTTTATTCGCCGCAGATCGCCAGTTTGCCTTGAACTGTTTATCACTCGCAACAGCGTTTGGCGTCTTAAGGTTCTGCTTGACGATGGTTCTTGTCCTTGGGCACCACTTGAACGTTGTTGGCAGCATACCACTCCATGTCCTTTTTTCCGTAATGGCAAGATGCCAAATTCGGCCAAAATAGAACGGAACAATTGTGTCGCTTCAGGAAAGGCAGTAGACGTTTTTGTAGGCACTCGCTCAGATAAATTTCCTGGTTGACGGTTCCGGTCGCAATGTAAACGTTGCTCTTCAAGTCACAGGTACAGATGGCCTGCCACCCGATATTTCTTCGCGAACTTTGACAGTTTAATGTGCTTGAAAATCTCTGCCACCTGAGTAGCACATCATCATGGTTTTAAGTTGAGTAAACTTCTTCATAACCTAATCGAGTCATATAAAAGTATTTTTTACCGTTAGCATGTGTCCGGTTGCCGAATAAAATTCATGTCCAGGAAGCTCTTTAAAGTCTGCCTTGACGTAAGTTTCATCGTCCTGTACCACGCAATCAAACTTCGTCAGCATCGTCGTGTGCAACTTTCGCGATCGGACTTTGGCCGACGTGTTTTGTTTATCGTCGCGATTTGGAGTCACCACTTTCTTGTAAGTTGACAGTCCAGCTCGTTTTTTAGCACTATCCACGATTGAAGGCGCCACTCCCAAGCTCCTTTGCGACATCTCGGACGGAGAGGTTGGAGTTCCGCTGGAAACAGTGGGCAACTCTTTTTGTCGTCGTTGTGGCCTCCGGCTTTCGATTTCCCCTCGATCCAGCTTTCCTGGTTGTCGACAAACGTTCACCGAACACTTTAAATACGTTGGTAACAGTTGATTCAGCCACATTCAACAATTTCGCCAACTAGGCGTGACAGTATTTTGTTTTGCTATTTTCCGGTTATTGCGATTCTTTATTCTTTGTACAATTTCGACGGAGGTCTTTTGACCAAATCACGAATCGACATAGATCAGTTCCGAAGGATGAGGTTGATTATCTTTCGATCCAATTTTGGTCAGCTGGACCAGGGTTTCTTCCTCTTCTTGGCAGATCATAGACCGAGTAGTGTTCCCCGAACTTGTTGATGATAGATTCTACGTTGTCGTGATGAATTCCGAAATGTTTCGCTATTTTGTTAATCAAGACATCCTTCTTACGAAACCACGTGTCCACCACTTGAATTTGACCGCTCTTTTCGATTCGTGGCATCTCGAAAACTATCTCTGTTTTACCGAAATTTGAGGAGCTGATCAAGTTTTTAACAGATGAACTCGTCAAATGTATGTAGGTAGGGTCAGACTGATAGTCAATCTTTCATTCGATTCCATTTAAAAAGAGACAGCTCATAAGGCTGTATGCAAAGGTAGCGTAATTTCAATTGTTTAATATTTCGTAAGAGCCGCCATTTGTAAAATTTCTAATAGGCATGCTGCTCTTGGCAAAAGCTGGCAATGACTGCCTTGCCAAAAGCAACAGAGCCATCAGTTACCTGGACAATGGTTCCTCGCCAGAGCACCGTCAAGGGAACTTGTCCTTGCCAGCTGTCAATTCAATACTGGCTACTCTGAACAACTCCAAGGTTGACGAGCGAATGAAGCATGTTATTGTTGTTGTTGTTGTTGATAAGGGGAACTTTTACCCGTCGGGTCAGTTGTCCCTGAATGCAGGATTTTGCGGAAGTGTATACCTTTCATATCGTTCAATGCTGCATGTGAAACCTCCCTTACTCACATTTGAAGTATGTGATAGGAAAGCACTTCGTTGTTTTTTTAGCAATATACGAAGTTCTTAGCGACATAAATCTAAGTGGCAACTGTTTTAAAACCATCGCAAACATGTTTCATCCGTACAAATGTCATGACTGTTTCTCACATGATGGTTCTATTTTGCGTATCTTCAATTTGGTCGTAATGAGAGTTGTAAAAATATCACCATGGAGTGCATTTACCATCACTGCGTAACGCGTAATTAATCAACTGTAATCCTGACATAAAACACATCCCATAAACAGTGGCCTCAGATAGAAGGCAAACAGTAGTGATACTGTATTCTTCTGCTAAATGCACAAAAAATTTCACTGTTTGTTGTAGACATACTTTGAACGAATTTTGAAGAGTTGTTTTAACGAGACAATTAGAAATTCATCACAACAATACTAAATAGGCTAGGCAAAAAAATAACAAATCGGGGTACTGCACCATCTAAAAAGTTTGTTTTTTTTAAATGCTGTTGACGTTTCATCAGACTTAATAAATTGTGATTACAACATGGCAATGGTCTAAAATTAACTACCGTATTGTATTTTTTCAATAGTTAATTGTTTTTATGATCCGTTAATATGATATTAACGTCAGCATGATATTAAAATACACTAAATCACGTAATATAAATTGTAGTTCTAATCATGAATTCCAAAAAGCGATCGCTCCGGCTGCCTGCTAAAGCTACAATATACCCTCATTGTTTTAAAACAAAATTCCTGTTGAGATCCCCAGCAGTGAAAAATGAGACGTGATTTTGTTTTGAAGATTATAAACACCAACATGCAGCTCAGCGGAATTATCTAGAAATTAGATCAGCAAGTAATCAACTGCACTACACAGAAACAAAAGCGTTCACGAAATTGAAAACGGACCGGGATTTTTACCTGAAAACGTGATTTAGTTCATGATTACGTGATCCAGTTCACGGTGTATTTTTGCTTGTTCTCGAATTCATGACTGCAGTTCACGGATCCGGGCAAGGATTTTTTTCCGTGTAGGTCCAATAAAAAAAGCAACTTCCCTTTCCGATGTCTTGGCAAGCAGTGATGCAAATTATAATCGACTTAACTAGATAACAAATTTCCATACTACACATCACAAAAAGCTTGCCGACCGCCCGCGGCGAAAAAGTAATCAGCTCTAAATTTGATATGCAAATGGCGGCGCCTGCTCCTCGCGCTCTCCTCCCATGATCCCCCGCCCAATGAATGTCCAGAAGGTAAGTACGCAATTTAATGCACATATCGCGTTTACTTTTCAAGTATGTATTTCAACGACTTCATCGACTCGCCGTGGTCGCCGGTGTTTTGCCGAATCAGCAGAGTCGTCTACTGAAGCCACTGCAACGGGCCTAATCTAGTATGCAGATTGTTTACACAACCTCGACTCCGTCAAAGCCATCTTGGATGCATGCATCGTAAATTGCCTCGTCCGTGGTCGTCGTTATTGTCACCTGGTGGATCACATAACAGGCTGTTTGCTCTCGTTGATAAACTCTTGTGGACCGTGCGTGTGGCGTCCTCTCTCTTTATCTTGGAACTCGTTTTGTTCAGAAGAAAATACCGCCTCACCTTGATATGATCCACGGTGCAGAGGACCTACGCAATAAATTAATCACCCAGCCCGAGAAAAAGAGTGATCCCAATGCGTGTCTACAATATCTTCAACGTTTAGCGAAAGGTGTAGCTGAACAACTCGGTCCCCATACAAGCTTGCCTTATTAGCTGTCAAGTAGCGGCGCCGGATCAATAAATCAAACAAATTCAAAAACCTTGCCGACAATGACGACGACAAGCCAGCAGATTTGAACTCTGCACCATTAGTCACCCACGGGATGTCGGGTTCATAAAAGGGTTCCACGCGAGAAGAATCAACACAGCCATAAATCTGACCCGCAGCTCATCAACAGATGGATTAATGTCGCTGCTGCTGCTGCTGCTGCTGCAGTTCTGCCCTCTAGGTTAAAAGAGACATATTTCGTATTCCATTTCCTCGTGATCACGACGCAGCTCAACGATAGCGCAGTTGCTGGCCATCCCATCTCTTAAATGGTCTCGCCTCCACTCCGCTAAATGGAAACGGACCGGAGCGCTGGAGGTGATAAACGAATCGTAGGTACTTATGATCCCCTGCCGTTGCAGCCCTCCCTCCTGCGCCAGGCGAGAAATGTGCAAAAACTATTAGGAATAATTTATGAAACAATTACCACTGTGACAAGCGCGCTGGGATGATCTACTTCTGTCCGGTTGTAGCTGTTAAATCCGTTTACACTTACAAACAACATCCGTCGTCTTCGCCGAGATTGCGCTAGTCACGAACTGCGTGTTGAGCCGCGGTTAGCCACCACCAGCAGCAGCAGCAGAAGAATCTTATATCATGGTTTCAGTTGAAAACCGAATTTATCGACTAGCGACAATCGATTTTACTCTCGTTCTGTACGTTATACCTAATGTCGGAAGTAGTGCGTTGTATGGCGCATCAGATGCGCTGTACAGCGCACTACTTCCGACATTAGGTATAACGTACAGAATGAGAGTAAAATCGATTGTCGCTAGTCGATAAATTCGATTTTCAACTGAAACCATAATAATCAAGTGATTTATGTTGACTGCGTGGATAAGCGGAGTCGTTCGTGTTGGAAAATAGGTGAAATTATCAATCAACAGATCGTGGACGCAACTCCGATGCGCCTGCGAGCACTGCTTATCGTGTATAAGTGTCAAAACAAAAGCGGGTTGGATGTCTAGAAATGCACCAACACACTGCTAATCAGTAGTCTGGCAACGATAAAAAATGTATACTGAAGCTTATCCACACCAAACGCGGATTAAAAAAAACCTGACGATCCGTGTCCAATGGTCTTAATTGGCTTGCCAAGTTGGTGGGTCATCAACACTCTTCTCTCACACTGCAAAGTTACTGAAGGCAGCCGTCCTGTCGCGCTGATTTGATGATGGTGAATGCAAAATGAGACGAGCTAAGCATGGTTCTCATTAGATTGTGCAGTGTCCGGGGCGTGCCTTTTTTCAACACAAAAAACGATCTGATGGGAGCCCTGCTTGAAGAGTCTTCTTGTTTTTGCGATGGTTTGATTGATGAACCTGTCTTCGATGTGGCCGATGCTTGCTCTTTGCCAGTGAGTGACGAATTCGTTTTGACGGGATGCGGAATTTATTGGGACGCGTTAGAATGGAAGATTCCGGTTGGTGCTTTTGGATAAGAAGATAAGAGGTGGGAGTTCTTGGATTTCGGGGCTGTGCTGATGTGATGTTAAGAGTTGATCGCTTGCTTATTTTTCCAGTGTGGGGCCCACCTCAAACTCACGCAAGGTTAGAAAACAGTAAAGTAAAGGTTAAAGCCCGATTCAAAGTAAGTTTGGACGCATGCAAGTGATCATAACTCAGGAATTATCCAACATACACGGTTGATCAAAAAGGTATTATTTATTCAGCTTTCAAACAATATATAATAAGTTATAGCATTTCACCATTTCGAACGAACTGTCGCACTTTACTTGTGATCGACGCCATCATGATCTGCATAGTCGCTGGTGGCACTGTACCGGCTAACTTATTCCACTTTAAACGCCTCTGTTGTACATTTGTCACTTCTTTGTCGCATCCTCGAAGTTTTCGCTTGACAATTGCTCAATATTTTTCGAGCGGTCTGAACTCAGGACAATTCGGGGGATTGATCTCTTTGGGGACGAAATTACCATTGTTTGCAGTACCTCCTTAGAGTAGTTGCAGCTGGCTACATACGGCCTTGGTCTTCTGTTGCCGAATGAAAGGTAAAATCTGCTTTTTCAGACATTCTTTAATGCAAACCTTCGACATCATTGTGTGAGATGTGATGAAAACCTTGGTTTTAAGGCCACAATGCAGATTTCATGCCCAATCATTAGTTTCCGAGCAAACTTATCAGCAAAAACACGTTAATACATGGAAGGGACATGCCCACGACCAGTTGTCAGGTAAAATTTTTGTCCAGGGAATTGGTTATTAACCATTTTGACATATGTTTCGTCATCCATTAAAATACAGCCATCAAATTTCGTCAAAACTCGTTCGTACAGTAATCGTGCTTACTTTTACTAAAGTGCTAACTTTACTAAATTTTGTTTCAGGGAGCGATTTGGATGTTTACTGGCACAAAAAGATTTACATCCTTCTCTTGAAAGGATGTTACGCACGGTGAAAAAGTTGGAATCGTATTTCTTTGCCAAATCACGTATGGAGACACCTGGGTTGCCTTTCACGAACCTCAACACCTTTCTCCTCAAATATTTATCCCTAGTGCCACTTTTATGATAGATGCACTGTGCTCTATCCACACTCAGAGTATCCTTGTAACGTTTGATTACACCGTTGACGTTAGGAATTTTAACACTTTTGCTATTTTTGAGGTAGACCACGGAGGATTCTTCAGATGTTTGAGCACAATTAAATTTCTTTTCTCAAGTTCCATGATCCGTAATTTCGAGAGGCTTTTCACCAATTGTTTCGCCACTGGAACCTCAACACTGCCTGTCAAACAGTTTTTGTTCCAACCACCAGGGACGGTGTATTAAACCGTGCGTCCAGATTTACTTTGAATCGAGCTTTATCAAGTTAAGAAATAATTAGATTCCTTTTGATTGAAACTTGTACCCGGTTTTAAATTTTCGGCTGATTTTGGCTTCCTAAAGGGTGTATTATCCGAAAATTATACACACAAAAAAATCCTCCTATTGAATTTTTCCGAAACTTGAAACTCTATTTTTTTCTAAAGTACTTCTAAATGCATAATTTTAGTGTATTTGCAGTTGAAATTTGGAAATTTAGCCACGTGTTCAGTAGTTTATGAAATAAGTTCTAGATTCCAAGAAGTATTTAAAAAAACTACTCAGAATTTAGGGCACCTTCTAGAAAGATCAGAAGAAAACTTCCCAGAGCTTCAGTAACATACTTTATAGACGTTCATGAAGGTACTTCCCCGATGAAAACTTCTCGTAAAGAGAGCCCTTCTTTGTAGTTCAAGCAGGGAAATTCTAAAAAAAATCCCACCGAAGTTCAAGATCATACTTCCCCAAAAATCAGGAGAGGACTTCGCAGAGCTTCAGGAATAAATTTATAGAAGAAAACTTCTTACAAGTTCTACACTACCCAGAGGTTCTGGAGTTCTTTCCATACAATCAAGATGGAGCTTCCCTGACGTTCAGTAAAAAGCTTCTCCTCTCTGACAAAGAAAAAATCGAATTTAAAATTAATGATACTCCATCGTTAGCCGTTCGACTTGGATGCAGTTTTTTCAATAGGTTACAAAAATATCCTTGTTTGTGAATCTGTACTGGTTATCCCGAAATTGTCCGTAGTTTCGAATTCCAAGGTGGGAGTACTGGAGTCAGTACCTGTCCACGGATGGTGGACAAAATATTTTTAGATGCGAAATATGACATGCGGCACCAAATTTCATGATTTACCAAAACTAGGTCACTAGAAGAAATTTTGAGGATGTCTGATCATATTTAGGTGGCCCTACAAGATCCGAGTTCCTCCGCAAAAGTGGCCATATTCAAACCTTTTTCTAAACCTGGCTTGCGATACATCAAACATCATGATTTAGCTAAAAATTGTCTTCTAAGGACATTCTGAGGGTGTCTGACCTTACTGGCCGCTTAGGGTGGCCCTGCAGGATTTTGACATTATCCAGGAAAGTGGCCATGATCAAAATTTAACCAAAACCTGGCTTGAAACACATAAAACTTCATAATTTTGCAAAAAAAGTTTTTTTGAATGACATTCTGAGCATTCCTGACCATACTGGCTAATTGGGGAGGCCCTGCGAGATCCGAGTTCCTTCGGGAAAGTGACCATTTTAAAATCTATTACAAAACCTGGCTTGCGACATATCAAACTTCATGATTTGGCAAAAATAGATCTTCGGAGGACATTTTGAGGATTCCTGATCATGAATGGCCACTTAGGATGGCTCAACATCCCGAATGAGTTCGTCCGAGAAATTGGCCATAATCAATTTTTTACTAAAACTTGGCTTGCGTCTTCGGATGACATTCTGAGGGTGCCTGAAAAAAATATGCATAAAAGAATTTTCTCGGAGTTCAGAATGGAATGTTTCAGAGGTTCAGAAACCATAAACTCAAGGAATAACTTCCTCGAAAAACAGGAACAAACATACTAGAGAGGTTACTACTTATAAGTTCAAGAACAAATTTCACAAAAATTTCAGGAAAGAACTTCTCTGAAGTTCAAGAGACGACTACCCAGAAGTTCCGAAGGAATCTTCCCAAAATTTTAGTTGGAACTACACAGAAGTGCTAGAGGACTTTCCTGAAGTGCAGAATCGAACCTTCCAGAATTCCAGACTGAGGCTTTCTCAGGAATTCCCAGAAGCTTTGGAACAAATATCCCCGAAGTGCAGGAGAAAACTTCATTGAAGTTCAGAAGAGGAATTCTCCGAAGTTATGGAAGAAACTTCCATGAAATTTAGAGAGAATTTTCAAGAAGTTCTGAAAAATACTTTCCCAATGTTATGGATTTATCTTCCTCGCCATTCAGGACTTATAGAGAAGTTTAGAAAGTTAATAAGTTCAGGATAAAAAACTTATCAGATGTTTCCGGAAGGTAAGGTTGGGTTGTAAGATGATAAATAACGTTATTGTTAGCAATCTTTTATGCTGTATGAAAGATTGTTTGCAATCTCTCATACAACAGTCCTGTTCCTGTGATATCTGGCTTAAATTTACATAAAAGACCCCATCAATATATGCTGAATCTAGCATTCCTTTTTATGCATTAGATAAGGTAGAATGAATGAATCTTTCAAACTGTGTAAGAAATCGGAATTTTCAAGAAAATCAGGATTTACTGCCAAGAAGTTTACCTGCCTAAAGGTCAGGAGGAAACTTTCCAAAATTTTAACAAAGAAATCTGCTGAAAATCAGGTGAGAGTTTCCCTGAAATTTAATCACTAACGAACCAAAGGAACCAAAGAAGCAGTCTTTCCAAAATTATTCAAATGGCCATAATGATATTAATTGCCCATAAAACCTTAAGAAAATATGGTGAACACAATCTTCCCAACCGTTCGCATCGTACTGTGAACTAGAATATCAACTCATGTAGGAATTACAATTCCGTTTGAGAAAACTTCCCTGAAGTTTAGCAGAATAGTTTAAAAAAATTCCAAGCAGTTTATCGATATATCAAAGAAGTATTCAAGAATTCTTCAAAACTTCAGAGAATCCTCTAAAAATTCAAAAATTAGATCCTCGATACTGAAAAATTTACCACTTAGGGTACTACATTTAGAATCCGGAATAATAAAATCATCTGTATCTCGGTAACGGATTGACGTACAAATAAGTTTAATACATCAAAACAAAGCTATATCACTGTACTTTAAAGAAAAGTTTCAATACATATCATTTTTCTTCGTTTCTAATAAAAATTCGCACTTTCTTCTTCATTCCTCCTATCAAACGCGGCACACCTCCGGAGTCAACTTCCTTGGCACATTTGTTCCACATTCTGGTCATTTGAATCGCGTCCCGAGCCGTTTTTCCACTTTTCTTAAGTTTCCGCTTCATTCTTGCCCAACATCTCTCGATGGGCCGGAACTGCGTGCAGTTGGATGGATTTATGTTTTTATCGATGAAATCTACGTTATTATCGCGGTACCACTGGATGGCTTCCCGGCTGTTATGGGCTTCAATGAAAGGTAGTACGCGGTTTTTGAGGCATTCTTCCTTGTACAACTTCGAGTCCATCCTCTTATTCGTCACGAACACTTTGGTCTTTGCTCCGCAGCTGCATATCCCTTGCCAAATCATCAGTTTTTTGGAAAATTTGTCAATAAAAGCAAACTTAAACTTCGCAGGAAAATATCCTTCAGAAAGTCTGTCCAACTATTTGGCTTCACCGACGACGAAACGATGGCGGAAACGTACATCAGACTTAAGGCTGAAGCTGGTAGGATAGGGCTTGTGATTAATGCATTAAAAACAAAATACATGAAGGGAAGAGGCTCACGAGAAGAAAATGTTAGCCTCCTACCACGAGATCGACGGTGATGAAATAGAGGTAGTAGACGAATTCGTGTATCTGGGCTCATTGATGACCGCCGATAACGACACCAGCACAGAAATAAAAAGGCGCATTATGGCTGGTAATCGTGCTTAATTTGGACTCCGAAGAACGCTAAGATCGAACAAAGTTCGCCGAACCACAAAGTTGACCATCTACAAGACATTAATTAGACCGGTAGTTCTCTACGGCCACGAAACATGGACATTGCCAGTGGAGGACCAACGCGCCCTTGGAGTCTTTGACTGGAGGGTGCCGCGTACCATCTACGGTGGAGTGTAGATGGAAGGCGGAACGTGGAGGAGACGAATGAACAACGAATTGCACCAGTTGCTGGGAAAACCTCCCATCGTACACTTCGCAAAAATCGGTCGACTACGATGGGCTGGGCATGTCGTTAGAATGTCGAGCGACAGCCCTGTGAAAATGGTTCTCGAAAACGAACCGACGGATACAAGAAGAAGAGGCGCGCAACGAGCAAGGTGGATAGATCAAGTAGAAGGCGACCTGCGGACCCTCCGCAGACAGCGAGGCTGGCGAGAGACAGCCATGGACCGAATAGAATGGAGACAACTTCTGTGTACAGCAGAGGCCACGCCAGCCTTAGTCTGATTGGTAAGGTAAGGTAATCTCCTCGTGCCGTCGCTAGATAGAATTTTTGACCAGGAAGCTGTCCGAAATCCATTTTGACGTAGGTTTCATCGTCGATGAGCAGGCATCCTTGGTACTTCGTCAAAACCTACTGGTACAATTTCAGAGCTCGAGTTTTGGAGACGAAACTTTGCTTCAACGTTCTGTTTGGTTGCTTGCTGGCTCGATACGAACGACATCCTGCTCGCAAACAAATTCTTCGAACGGTAATGCTAGCAGCAGCGTATTTTCGTGCGATTTCATTATCTGATAGTCCAGGGTTTGCTCTGACGGTTCTGAACACCTTCTGGTTCAGCTTGTGGTCATATGTTCCACAACGACGCTTACCTTGAGGCACTCGATCTATGCTCTTTTGCTCCCTGCAACGTTTGAGCACATCATACACGGTTGATTTGGCGATTTTCAACGTTTTTGGGATTTTTATTGCGGACCACATTGGATTATCAACGTGGGTGTGCAGGAGTTATTCTCTCCTCTCGAATTCCATCTGGAATAACTTTTGACTCACTGCACGGAACACCGTGAGTGGGCGCCTAGGTTAACAAACCGCTGTAAAATAATTCTTGCAGCGGTCACTTTTCGTTCCGCTGCAACACAATAAGTGATTCCGGATTGTAACTGGACAGAACTGGAGAAGCTTTGAAAAAGTTCGAATGTTTTACCATAAAGTCAGAAACTTAGAAATAAAATTGTTGATGCAACCTTTGAATGCTTAGGAAAAATAATGCTACCAATACATTCAGTATCGTCACCAATGGTAAGTTGCTAAGAACAGTTTGCTAGCCACGATGTCTTACAGACTAGACGAACATGTTTCCTAACAGTGGTACTTCGATTTTCAATCCATACCACACGTGTGGATCACTGAGGCACACTTTTAACAGCTGAGCTTGTAGAAATATGGAACCAGCAACCTTGCCAACATGCATTGCCTGGTTGCCAGGATCAGCAAAAAATAGCAATTTGGGCTGTCAACACATCGGCACCGTAGGCACATTACGGGAACTCTCAGAACTTTGTAACGCTTGTTGAAACACTCAAAAAAATAGCACAGGAGAAAAGTGTGCTGAGCGATCCACCGCTTGATCGTCATGCAAAAATTAGTTGGTAATAACTAGATAAAAAAATCCTTTTCTTAATCATCTTTGAAAAAGATCGACACTTCTCTACATGTCAATAATAACTTCCTACAGAAATCCTTCAAATCGCAACTTTGGGACAGCGGACCAATTCTCTGAATAACAAAAACATTAGGATTAATTACAAAACAAGAGGGGAAAACGTAAATACATACTCTTCGGTTTTGATGAAAGTCCTGTGGCTCAACTCGACTTCTATAGTAGACCCCTATGAGTTTTGTAACAATTTAGAAATTCATCAGAGCATCTTCTGCGGTGGTCTATATTTGGAACAACTTCATACTTGATTTGCATCAGCAAAACTTGAATAGAACCAGCTTAAATAGACCAACTTCGCGTTCCCGCACCGGTGTTGTATTTTCGTTGCTAAGCCTGGCTTCTCACTCATATCGTGCTGAATCATTGTCAGAGATTCAGAAGTTTTCTTTTCAGAGATCGAGATTTTTCATAATGTTTTTGCTGTTGGTTTGACCAAATCATTTTTACTGCCAGTAGTACGTCGTTAGCAGACAACGAGGAATACTTGCATTAAATTAGTCATAAAATCCCACAACAGTCACAATTGCAGTAGCTTTCCCATATCAAACTAGTCAACATTTTCCGAAAACTGCAGTCGCTGTAAAATACTAAGAGAACCATTTTTTGTTCAGAATTAAATGAAAAGCAATTCGCAGGCACCGGGAGAAACTTGCGATTATGATCAGCATCCGAAGCGAGCAACACCACTTTCTGTCCGGCGCCAGCATCACCTGCACCAAACACGGCCACTTTTCGGCTCAAAAGCTGAAATTTTACTCATTGATAGGTATTATCAAGCAGCTTGTAGCGTTTTGGACTTGTATTTTTCTTGTTCCAAAATGCTGCAAAAATAGATCAAAACAAAAACCAGTTTTAAAATGAGGCGAACAGATTTGGTATAAAACAAAATGTATAGTGGTGTTTTTGCATTTGGTCTAATAAAATAAATCCCATCCACGATTTGGACCACCGTTGCAGATGCCCTTACGGAGTGATCTTTTTTTCGCCTCTCACACGATTCTCGCATCCTCGCGTGGTGACGAAAGATGGATCCTCCCACGACCTGATTTATCTGCCACATTTCCATATTGTTCGAATTTCTTGCATACTTTCCTTACACCAGAGTAGCTTAAAGCATACTTAGCAGCAATCTTCCGGAACGATTCATGGTTCTGGTGGTCCCAAACGATGAGATTACGGATTTTTAATGGAATTTGCTTAGTTTCCGACTCAAAACACGAAAAATAATTCCAAACTAGTGAAACACGAAAAATAGCTTCTAGTCAGGGATGCCAGATATTTTTTTCAAATGTCTGTGATAAAAATTTGAAAAGTCTGGGAATGTCTATGGAAATCTGTAATTTTTTTTAGAAAATTAGACTAGTAAAAATTTCTGCATCTATTTCGTAGATTGTATGCAACCTTACACTATTGTTTCATATTTTTAAAGTGACACTGAAGCTTGAAGCATTCGCATAGATGACACCATTTTCTATAGTTTTTTTTCCTCCTGTAACGTTCTTTCCAGTTTTGTATATACGTATTTTTGTTGAGTCAACAATAACCATAAAATTACATTGAACAACATAGTCAATTACATAAATTATAAAGTTGAATTCAAAATTTTTATTTTTATATCATTATAAAAAAAACTACAATGACACTAAAACGGATATTTTTTGTAGGTTAAGTCGAAGGGCTCTCATTTTCGATTTATACATTTGTATTTTATTTGTATGGGAGCCCTCCTCTCAGGGAAGGGAGAGTTCTCTTCCTATCATAAGAAACTTCCCCGAAACCCATCCAGAAATTTTCACGCTGATCGGTTGAGTAGTATTCGAGTTTATTTTTAAGTAAGTATATAGATTCGGTTAATTTTAAATAGATGTATAGATTTTCTGAACTTTATAAGCATTCTCAAAAATTACTTCTTGAATTTTTTTATGCTTTTTAGCTAAACTTCAGGGAAATTTTCTTACTGATCAAATCTTCCAAACGAGGTGAGCTGGAAAGTAAGCAATTGTAATTCCTGCATGAGTGTGTGTTCTCATAGTATGATGTGAACGGTTGGGCAGATGGTGTGTACCATATTTTAATATGGTGTCATCATCACTCATGATCATCAATATCATTATGGTCATATGAATGATTTTTATACAGACTGCTTCTTCGGTTAGTCAGTGATTATCTATCAAATTACAGGGGAACTCTCTCCTGATCTTCTGCAAGGCTCTTTGCTAAAATTCTGGAAATTTTTATCCTGAATTTCAGGCAAAATTCCTCATGAACTTCTTTGCAGTCACTCCTTATTTTCTTTGAAATTCACATTTAAGAACCCCACCTTACCTTCCAGAAACATTTGGTAAGTTTTTTCCTGAACATAGTTACTTTCTAAATTTCTGATAAGTTCCATCCTGAACTACGAGGGACATTTTTGCAAAACTTTGAGAAAGTACTCTCCAGAATTTCTTGGAAAATCTTCTTAAGTTGTTAGAAGTTTCTTCTTGAACTTCTGAGAAGTTCTTTTCTGACCTGCCGAAATAATCTATTCTGAACGTCAGGAAGTATTCTCATGAACTTTGGGGAAGTTTGTTCCTGAATTTCTGAAAAATTCCTGCTTGAACTACTTTAAAGTTCCCCCTATATGTCTGGAAAGTTTCTTCCTGATTTTATCAAAAGTATCTACCATAACTTCTGGGATTTCGTGAACTTCGAGAAGTTCTCATTTTGAAATGCTGGAATGTTCGATTCCGAAGTGTAGAGAAGCTCTCGTGCACTTCTGGGTAGTTCCAACTAAACTTTTGGTCTCTTCGCAACCTATGAGATGTCCTCTTGTGAACTTCTGAGGGGCTCTTTACTGATTTTTTTTGAAAAATTCTTTCTTGATCATACAGATAGTGCCCTCTATGGTAGGTTTCTTCTGAAATTCGGGGAAGTTTTTTCCTGAGCTTATTCTTTTCAAAGCCGTCTCCAAAATTTTTAGAAAAATTATCTTAAATTTGTTCTTGAAGTTTCTTCCTGGACATCTGAGAAGTCCACTTCTGAACTTTTGGGAAGCTTTCTTCAGAACTTTGGGGAAGTTTGTTCCGGAACTAGTGGGAAATTCGTGCTCAAATTAGAAGGAAGCACCCCCAATGCTCCTGGAAAGTTTCATTCTTTTCTCGCTAAAGAATTTTGAGAAATCCATATTCTGAAATGTTAAAATGATCTCCTCTGCGCTTTGAAATAGTTGCCTAGCACTTCTGGAAAGTTCCAACTAACCTTTCGAGAAGAATCTTCCGGAACTTCTTGGAAGTTTTTTCTTGAATTTGAGAGAAGTTCTGTCCTCAACTTCTATGGAGCATTTTTTGAGAAACTATAGGTGAGAAACTATATTCTGAGAACACCAATCTTGTACTTCAAGGAGCAACTCCAAAACCTCTGAAAAATTCCAAAGTTTTTTTCGAGGAAGTCTCTAAATTTCTGAAATATGATTTGCCTTGTTATGAACCTTGATTTTCGCTGTGACTTAATGATTCGCATGGGTTTGAACACGCGTGGGATTAAACACTACCGTAAGTAGGGACTCCATGCTACCCTCGGAAAGGGCCTATAAGGAGTGTATCGAATATAAGCTATCCACATACATTTGCGTTGTACGCATGTATTTGTGATGGTTTTTTATGCTCTGAACACTGCATGCTGTGCGTTTGACTGTCAGCTTTCTTTTGTTTACTTGTTTGTGCGGTTCAAATTCTGCGTTTTCAAAATGTCGCGTATTGAAAAGGAAGTGAAAATTAAGGTTCTGGACACATGGCTAAGTGAGAAGAGTATTACTATGCGAAAATTGGCGAAGCGGTTTGGAATTCATCATGCGAGTGTTAAAACCATGATTAATGAGTTTGGGGAACACTACTCTTTGGATGAGCTACCAGGAAGAGGCAGAAAACCCGGTTCTTCCAACCCGAAACTGGAGCAGAAAGTGGTATCTCTAATCATGAAGAACAAATCAATGTCAATGCGTGATGTGGTCAAAAAAGCAGGAACGAGTGTCGGAATGATCCATCGTATCAAGAGGCGAAACCACCTGAAGACCTACAAGAAGCAGAAAATCTCGAAACAAAGTGCAGAACAGAAGAAGCGAGCAGCAACAAGGGCCCGAAAATTGTAAAGGGCGAACACGAAATTATTGCGACACCGAAAATTTCATGCCAATTTTCTTATAATGTTTAGAATCAAACCACCATTTTTAGGGAAGTTTTATACATATATTTACTTCAAAAATCAAAAGAAAAGTTAATCGATGGAGCCTTGAGTGTAAAATTGAACGCATTTTTGCTTGATGCCCTCCATCAAAGTCTTTACAGTGTCATCCGGTACCAGTTTCTCAGTTTTTTTTTCCATTTTCTTAACATGTTCTTCTCGTCTTTGACTGTCTTCTTGCTCTTCCGAAGTTCCCGCTTCATCATTGCCCAGTACTGCTCCACCGGGCGCAGCTCCGGACAGTTTGGCGGATTCATGTCCTTTGGAACAAAATGGACAGAATTGGCCTCATACCACTCCAGGACACTTTTAGAATAGTGGCATGATGCCAAATCTGGCCAAAATAGCGGAGCATCGTCGTGCTGCTGCAAGAACGGAAAAAGGCGCTTCTCGAGGCACTCAGATTTGTAGATCTCGCCATTTACTGTGCCCTTTGTCACGAAAGGCTCACTCCTCAGTCCGCAAGAGCAGATGGCCTGCCAAATGAGATATTTGGAGGCGAACTTCGACATTGTCTTCTGCTTAAATTTGTCGTCCACATAGAACTTGCTCTTGCCGGTGAAAAACTCCAACCCCGGAATTTGCTTAAAATCGGCTTTTATCACAGCAGCCATATTTTGTCCATCACACAGGAGCCATATTTTGTCAGCATCTTCTCGTAGAGCTTCCGTGCCCGAGTTTTAGCCGTCGATTGTTGCCGCTCATCGCGGTTTGGGAAGTTCTGTACCTTGTATGTATGTAGTCCAGCTCTCTTCTTTGCATTCTGGACGTAGCTCTGCGACATGCCGATCTTTTTAGCCAAATCACGGCTTGAGACGTTGGGATTTGCTTTAATCATCCGCTTCACCTTTCCCTCCGTATTTTTGTTCTCCGGTCCCGGTTTTCTTCCAGCTCCTTTGCCGTGGTCCAACGTCAACCGCTCCTGGAACCGCTTCAACACTCTGGTGACGGTTGAATGGTGAATGTTCAACATTTTTCCCAACTGCCGGTGCGACAGGTCAGGAAATTCCAGGTGTTTGGAAAGATTTTTTTCTCTCGACTCGCGTTGGTTCACCTCCATTTTCATTGAATCGAAAAACACGACTTCGAGTTTAACAGCATGTAAACAATACACATCAATGAGAAAGTGTGCAAAATTTGGTTGATTTTTATTCAATGGTAAAAAAGTTATACCCTGTTGAATGCGTCGCAATAATTTCGTGTTTCCCCTTTATTCGCGACTTTCGCAGCGTCCGGATGCATGCGTTTTGATGGACGATGAGACCTATGTAAAGGAGGACTCAAAAACCCTTCCAGGTCCACAATACTTTACTGCCGTCGTTGGGGAGGATGTGAGCGATGCGGACAGGTCGATTCAAGTGGAGAAATTCGGTCGAAAGCTACTGGTATGGCAAGCAATATGTTCCTGTGGTTTGAAGTCAACCATTTTTTACACTACTGGAACAATAAATGCGGAAATCTATCGATCTGAGTGTCTACAGAAGAGATTGTTGCCTTTATATAAGAAGCATAGTACACCTCCACTGTTTTGGCCGGATTTAGCGTCGGCTCACTATGCCAAAACCACTCTCAATTGGCTTGCGGAAAAGGGTATAGATTTCGTTGAGAAAATATCAATCCACCAAATTGCTCTCAGCTTCGACCCATCGAACGTTACTGGGCAATCGTGAAGAGGGTCTTCAAGAAGACTGGTAAGGCAGCTGGGAAACATGCAGGAGTACAAAAAATTTGGGCTCAAGCGTCCAAAAATGCGATGCAACACTTGTCCGGAACTTGATGAAGAGCATTCGATCCAAAGTTCGTAAAGGAATACCTTAAATTTTATCCGGTCTTCATTATGTTCAAGTTTAACCTCGTACAATAAAGGATAAATTTTTTGTGTGAATAAAATATCGGTTTTCAACATAATTTGAAAGAAAGTTTGTGGATAGCTTCCTTACGATACTTATCTCCGGGCCCGTTGTGTCTCCGAGTGGCCTTTCGTTTCTTCAAGGATTCCTACTTTCAATGATAGCTACGATATTTTAAAATATTTCAACAAATCTTCTCATCGTATCTACCATACTGTTCAGATCCTCGTACGTTTTAAATTCGAACTTCAGGGAATACCTTTATTTAAAATTTAAAAAATATTTCGAATGTCTGTAAAAATCTGCAACATAAATAAAATGTCTGCTAAAAAAGTCTGGAATAAAAATGAAAAGTCTGCAAAATTTTTTTTTTTTTCCTCTGTTCGGGACATAAACCACTGAGACCAGTAATTTGATCTATTGTAGTATATCCCGTGTCCTTTGTTTAGTGCATGTAGATTAACCTCATCACTATTGAGAAATGACGAGGTATTCGGTGTTGTTACAGTTGTCATTGTTTGTTTTGTTGGCAATGAATCAAGTTTTATTGAAAGTTTCCGCTATTTAAACCCTTTGAGGAGTGAGAGCACTCTTCAAAGGCGCGCCCCTTTATCAGTCAAAATCAGATTCATTGCAAAGAAAACAAACTATGACTCCGATACTGACCATGCATCAGAACCCTAGTCATAACCAATTCAAACTATAGAACATCAAATAGACAATGAGAATTCACATAAATGAAGACTAACCATGTTTTACTTATACTAAGCTCATCCTCGCACAATTGCAAAACGAGTATTGTCACTTTTCATAAGACATAAAATGTAACAAGGACTAAAATATGTTCCTTTGGCTACAAATAACAAATATGGTCCCTAGTTTGAATTAATTCAGACTAGGGTTCGGTGGTAGATCTGATACCCCGTAACGCACCACGAAAAGGTGATCTACCAGCGTTACGGGTCAGGTGCAAATTTACAGACATGTCTGTGAACATGGCATCCCTGCTTCTGGTAGATACCACATGCAAACATTGAGGGTTATTCCGAGAGTCGAAGTGACGTTTGTCACATAGTGAAGTGAGAAATGTCACTTGCAGTGACGTGACTCTTCTGGGTAAATCAAATGGAGTGTCACGTCACCGCAGGTGAGATTTCTCACTTCACCAAGTGACAAACGTCACTTCGACTCTCGGAATAACCCTCAATAATGAGAGGAAATGTCAATCTCAGCGACTGGGAACGAACAATACACGGTAAAGTATAATTAGGCGGAAACGAGCACTTTTCTTTCTTCCAGTTCACAAACAACTCAATTTTGGAATATATTTTTTTTATGCAAATAGAACAGTTAAATTGTAAAACTAAAATGAATATGGTAAAGAAAATTAAGTCACCGTTGCAGAAGTAAGCGAGAGTTAGTATTGATTGTAAATTTGACTACATTTTCGAAGCGGGTGATAAATTGAGTTTTGGTGAGCACTCTAACAGCACTTTGTAACAGCACTGAACGTGGATTCTAGTGGATTAAAGTAATAAGACCTTATTAAATTTTTCCTTAAGGAACCCTCATAACCGAAAGAGTTGATTTATACCAGCTACGATTGCCGCGATCGCGAGCTATGCAACTTCGATCACACGATCGCACCACTCCCATACAGCCCTCGAAAACCTCGCAATGCAAATCTACCTTAGTCATCGTCAACCCCCTGCCAGAAGGGGCGATCTCTGCGCCAGTTCGATTCTAATGTACTTTGACATGTTGCTTCGATGAGCGCCCATAGTTCACATGGCACTCAAATGTCACCCGTCCATCTACGTAAATCCACACAACGAAACCCCCTTCTAAATGGCAAATCCCAAAGCGAGAACTCGCCCTACGACGTACCTTTACCTACATATATGCTCAATTGTTACTTCGGTGCCAGCCAGGCGCAGCTCCCATAACATTAGACTTTGATTTATGTCAAGGCTTTCCAGAGAGTGCAATTTTCCAGACCGTGGACCGTACCACAAAGTCCCGCGCTCCCTCCGCTGCCTGCCGCTCCTGGCGACATGTTAATTCGCACTGATAGATGGTGTTTCAGGAATTTCGCTGCGCAACAAACTCTATCCCCACTTAGCCTTAGCCCTATATGTAGGCAGACGTAAAATCTACGGCCTAATGGGTGCTGTGTCGGATTCCGATTCGGAGTTGGGTGCATGGAGGGACGAGGTGGAGAAACAGGAATTTCTAAAATTATTACCCGCTTGCATCTGGAAGAGATTTGAGCAGAGGCAGAGGCGGTGGCGTTGGCAAATGCGAAAATCTATGGGATTTTGAGGTAAATGGCTTGAACGTGTGTACGAACCAATGTGTTGCATTCGGAATGTGGATGCAATAACGATTAGGAGTGTGAAAAAGGCCCCCGCCTCGGTTTGACGGCAACCAGCTTTAATTTGCATTTCGGTGAAGTACTAGATTGACGGTGATAAGGTGCTGTCACTCTAAATTGATGTGGCCTCTTTTTGTTCGAACCCGGTAAGACAAATGTTCTCACGTTCCAGTCTGTGTAAGGGAATTGACTGTTTTTATTCGGGCTACACGTCAAATCCCCACTAGGGAAACATCGTTACGTTGCAATTCTTCAACAAGTACGAATTAGCCACCCACTCAAGTCCAAGGGGCGTCATGTTTGCGCAATTACCAACGACAACGAGCGCCATTGGCGTCACAAAGACAGCAGCGGGAAGAAAGCTCATTGGTCAACCATCTCACGTGTCGAGGAACTACCTGTGAAGCCTAGGTAGGTAGGTAGGCACCAAGGTACCTGATTACAGAGTCCGACGACGGACCGACAGGCTACGGCTTGAAGTGTCGGTTGCAACAGTCGCAACTCACGGATTCGAGATAAAAATCACACCATATCGCGGTACAAGTTCCGGACAGGAACAACGAGAAGCATCAGCGGCCACTTGAGTAAGTACACACCAAAGGGAAAATGAAAAATGAAAAGCCGTTTCACCTACTAAATGGCAAATCATTCACCGCGGAGCCGATGGGAATCTTGTTCCGTAATTTGTTTTGATTCGATCAATCCAAACTGGCCATTATTCCACTTTGTTCCCCGGTACCATTTCTACTAACGACTAAATTCACCACGGTCTTGCACAAATGTCATCGGTCCATCGTTCGTTCGTCGATCTATGAAATAGTTCACGCCAACTGTTGTTGTCGCCATCCTTGCCCCTCTAAGCGTCTTCATCCCGCGCAAGTGGTGAAATGGCGCAGTAATGTGCATATGCATGCAAAAATTCCGTTTCTGGGAACGAAATAACAGCCCGTGAGCAACTCAGCCGGTCGTGGATTCATGATGGCCATAACGAGCAAAAAATCTACTACTCACCTACATTTGCCCTCAACGACAAAGCAGCGGCAATTTAGCGATGACGACGAAAACTGAGAACAGATCTCTCTCAAACCCAAGATGACACGTTTCGGTGGATACTTTGTTTGCACTGCAGCTGCCATAGCTACTTCAACCGCTGCGTTCGAGCGGAGGAACAAAGGATGATGTTTTGCAACCTAAATTGCTCACTTTTTCCTTTCTTTATACTGATTCGGTTCCGACGCCTGCTATGATCGCCAGGAGTTCGAGACGCCACCCAAATTTGAACTTTTCAACTTGATCTCAAACACCCTCTTCTAAAGACAGTTTTATTTTTCAAGTACTCCACTCTTCCTCCATTCATTAGCGATCCTAATCTTGAATCTTCTTCCCGACCTCCCCCCCTTTTTTCTTCTTCACTACTGTCAAATCAAATGGATGTTTTCTTCCCCAGAAACAAAGTACTAACCACCGTACGATGATCGTACGCATGCATGCATGGATATGATCATTTACGTGTGTTCTCGCTTGTTTCGTTTTGATCTGGTCCTTCTTTCAGTTCCTCGAATCACCTCGAAAGCAGCATCTCCCCTCAGGTCGTCGTCGTGGTGACCGTTGCCCGCCAGCACCAGCTATGTTTCTCGTTGGCTCTCTCGAACGGGCTTCGCTCTCTTGTACGCTCTCTCTCGCCAACGCGCGCGGTTCGGCATGCATGTCTAGCTTGAAGATGCGAAATTTATTGCTTAGCGTAGCAAATATACGCGATACGGCTTGGCTCAGCATGCGCACGGCGCAACGGACTGGCAACGGCGTCGTCCTTCTCCTCCTTCCGCGGGAAAGATGGATAGGTATCAACACCCGCTGCGTGTGTCGGTTGAACTGCGAGAGAATCAAAAGCGTCACTATTGGGCCTGGGAGAGGACACGGGAAGAGCGAGGGAGAAGATGCAAAATTTAGATTCAAAGCCTAGTATGGCCTAGGGTGGTTGTGGTGGGTAAAACAACAATAGTTTTGTAACTTTTTTAATTAAGCCTATCTTGGATTGTTCTACTCTGAGATTGAGCGAAAGAAAGTTAACAACCAGACATTGAAACGATCCAGGGAAAACGGGCAACTGAGCGGTCATTTGATTTAAATATTAAAATACCGCAATAACATAGAAAACCCGCATTAATCCACCGATGGTTAGACTGAACCCTTCTTACACTTCACCATAATTACAAACTCAAATGTGGGCAATATTGTACTGGATACATATTTTCATCAGAAATTCCAAGAAGATTCAGAAATATCCAATATGCCATACATTCAGTTGATAAAAAAACTTTTTGTCAATCCTGAACGTATTGTTCAGGATTGAACAAAAATTAAAATATTACCATTAAAAGTCTTTAATAAGCTGTGCATGTTAGTTATATAAACGAGGAAATTACATAAATATTAGAGCATTCAAGCCAAATGTAATAAGTACATAAGATGTTTGTATCCTCTTATAAACAGAAAATCCAAACTTTGTTTAAAGAACAAACTTCTAATATTCAAACAACTTTTTAGACCGGCCATGCTTTATGCTGTGCCAATATGGTCTAGTTGTTGTGCAACTAGGAAAAAAGCACTTCAAAGGATTCAGAACAAAATTCTGAAAATGATTTTGAAGCTGCCACCCTGGTTTAGTACTATTGAATTACATAGAATTTCAAACGTTGAGACTCTAGAAGAAATGACCAACAAAATAATTCATAATTTTAGACAAAAATCAAAATCTTCAATTGCAATGATCAATTCTCTCTATAGATAAGAACTAGTTTTAAGAAATCAACTGTAATTCTGACACGCAGGCAAAATAAACCCTGTTAAAAATTCTGAATAGACAAAGTAAAAATAATATTAACACAATTAGATATTAATGATAGCATATAAGGTTGAAATGTTAATTACATAGCAGGATCACCTAGGATAATATATGAATGTAAAACAATGTAAAATTTGGAATAAATAAAGAGTTAAAAAAAAAAACATAAATATTAGAAATTTCATATAATCAGTCCATAGAATGAATTATAAGACAATCCTTAGCGTCAATTTTGATTATCTATTTCGATTCATCATGCTTAATAAGTACATGTTCGTTGAAAATAGTAAATGGAGACTTTGTGTAATTTTCGAATATACTCGTTGCAGTTCAAAACCAGACCACTCGAGCCAATCGATGCTGCTCTAACTCTATACAGTCATGGCATAGTGTGGCTAGTCCGCTGTATGTGCTATACAACGCTCCAGATGCGACACAATAGAATGCAAGCGGCATCGATTGGTGTGATTGGTCTTGTTTGGTTTTGCACTGTAACGAGTATATTTTCATCTCACAATTATGTGCTCTCAGGTATTGTTTTGGTCATATCTCCATGAAGAATTATCCAATCATAATGAAATTTTGACCAGTTATTTGGAGATTTCATAGCTTTGATGGCACCAACAAAACTAAAATCGGTACACAAATAGCTCAGTATGTAATCGGAGACTAAACTGTTTGATTACTATTATAATAGGCCGTGAAGTACTGTTACGTTCATATCTTCGTAACGAAATGTCCGAATGAAAAAAAATCAATAACGTTCTATGGGAATGTTGTAGCTTCCATTTGCCGTCAACAGAACTGAAATCGGTTCACAAATGGCTGAGAAACCGATGTGACATTATTTGTAACACACACACATACACACACACATACACACACACATACATACACACAGACATGTGCTCAGTTCGTCGAGCTGAATCGAATGGTATATGACACTCGGCCCTGTGGGCCTCGGATAAAAAGTCGAGTTTTCAAGCGATCTTAATACCCTTCTATTGATGTAAGAAGGGTTAAAAGCTATACGATCTCTCAGAATTTTATAACAATCGAAACTTTTGTTCTCTACCGAAAATTATTTGACCCGTATTTTTTTTACTTCGTTAGAGACTATTGCACGGAAAAATCTAACCTCACTTTTGACCATGAGAGTATAAGAGATATCAATAGATCATGGCATGAAGGCGTCATCAATGCAGTTTTGACAGTTCAGGGAGCTTGTTTACGTGGACTTAGAATATTTTCGGTAAGATCGGTTTGAGATTTTGTGCTCAGAATTTATTGCGATTGAATTTAACTTGCCGGAAAACAGACACCAGTGCTTATTTTAACATCATTTCCTGAATCGAATTGTACAGATTCCGGAAAAATCCAATGGAAAATTTCGTTTGAGCGGTCCAAATTCTAACACCTTGTAAACAAGCTCCCTGATCTGTCAAAAAAGTGAGGTTAATAGATTCGGTGCAATGATCTATAACCGTCGTGTTCCCTGTCCTTTTTTTTCACACAAGAATTTCTGAACACAAAGGCACCAGTATCTGTCATATCTGAGCAGTGACGTCACTGTGGCCGTTTCTGCGTTAGGGTGGTCCAAAAAATTGAGTTCTTTCAAAAAGGCCTTTTGTTAAAAAATCATAACTTTTCAAATTATAAAACTAAATGAAAGGTAATTAAACATATTTTGATTGAAAAATAGATAAACACCTCCTTTATTGCAATATTGATTATGAGAACATGGATTCTTTTAGTTTTTCAAAGTTTTCATGGTCTTGGAGCCAATGAGCTTCCTCGTTTTTATATTTTTTCTTGATAGATTGGACATTTTTACATAACATAGTAAAAAATTGGCTATGTTTGTATTTTAGTATTTGAGATAAGTTTTTTTTTCAAAAATGCTATGTGTTTAGGTTTTGCTGACTATCCTACTACGCGTTTTCATTTCTTGAAGGAACTTACCAACCATGCGTCCCCATCAATCAGAACTTATTTTTATAAATTTTTTTAGCTCTTTAAGAGCTAAGTGATGCTCTATAAGCCACAGGTTTAATTTTTTTGGGAATACTGGGAGACTTTTTGAGATCAGACAAAGGAAATTGTACAGTATCAATCCAATTGATAGAAAAAACTAGGAAAACGTTATGATAGAAAAATTAAATAATGGCCTCTACAGAAAAAAGCTATCAGATCCCTTTCCGGAGATGATAAGACGTGTGGAAAAAACGCTCAAAGAGTGCAAGTTATCATTTGGTAATGAATTTAACAATTTTTGAGAGTAGTATCCTTTGATACCTACGACTAAAGCTCTTCCAAAAAAAAATCACAAGCCTGCGTGAAATCATTTCAGCGATAGGATCACCTACCCACAAAATAGCAAAATGGTTATTTAACAAATTTAAAAACATGCCAAAACAATTTTCCAGTCGATCAATGAAAAACTCACAACATTTTACGGAGCTCGTCCATAACATAGACATAAAAGAAGATGTAATTTTAGTGTCTTTTGACGTCAAATTCCTCTTTCCTAGTATTCCAGTAAAAGATACCTTAAACACATTAGAAAATTGGTAACTCTGCAAATAAACACAAAACCTTGTTTGATGAAATAGATGCAAAACAAATAGTAATGCTTCGATTACGCTCATATTTCTAACAGATGTTAGTTTCAAATGAACCAACTTGAGAACCAATCGATCTAGGGTGGTTCATTTCAATTACAAATTCCTAGTTGGGGGCGACCCCGGCGTATTGGTTAACATCCATACCTTTCACGCCTAAGTCATGAGTTCGAATCTCACCCCCGGAGAAGTTACGAAAATGCCCAAAAGTGGTGTTTGACGGACTACGAAGGGAGATGAACCAGCCCGAGGCTGAAAATCTCGATAATCAAGACAAAAAAAAACAAAAAAAAAACCTGGTACAAAGCCCAGACGGCACCAAATTCTTACAACCAGCAGAATGTAGCAGCAAAATTACAGACACACAAGTTTTATACACAGGACTTAAGCGGCTGTCATTCACAAACAACAATTGTTAAGCCGAAAACTTGGTGCTGCGTGTGATGCTTATTTGACAGCTTGGTTTTCTTGAAGGCTGTATGCAGCATACAGAATATTCGCGGCGGAAGTTGTCGTGTTTTGTGTTTTGAGAAAAATCTCCCGTGTTGTACTTAGTGCAGTGGATATCGCAACGGCAGTATTTTTTTATTGTTTATCAGCCAGGTATTATAATGTTTTATCTAAATAACTGATACTAGTAGTTTGGTAGAAGATATTGTACCTCACCAATCCTTTGGAACCGAGCTTAAATTTTAAAAACGTCACTAGCGCCACACCAAAAGTGCTTTCTTCAGTCCTTTGGTTTTATACGCAAATGCTGACGAGAAAAACCCTGTTCCATAATGGATGATGCAATCTACTCGATAGAGGACTTTCAGCAAATTCCAGGTAATCAGTTCTACATTACAGGGGACACGTTTAGGACATCGGAACCAACTGAAGTAAAAATCGCAAAATTTGGAAAGAAATTTATGGTTGAGAACGCCATTTTTACGTTTGGGAGTGCTTTCCATTTGTGACGACTTCAACCAATGGCCAAGTGTCCATTGAAGTATGTCTACAAAAAACGTCTCCATCCGTAGCTGAGGTCACAAAAAAGCCCACCAATTTTTTGGCCTGATTTGGCGTCATGCCACAATTCCAAATAGGAATGGTATAAGAAAAAAAGGTCAACTTCCAAAGACTTAGACCTCACCAAGGACTTAGACCTCACCAGAGTTAAGACCAAACGAAAAATATTGGGCCATTATGAAGCAGAAATTACGCAGTCAACACAAATCAAGAATTTAAGAAAGCATGGGTTAATGCACAAAAACTTGTCAATTGTAATGGTGTACAACATCTCATGGAAGGTCTTAGAGAAAAGTAAAGGCATTTGGATTTGAGAGTAAGTTGAATGCAGTGAACATGTCGAAACTTAGCAATCATGTTTTTAATCAGTACTCAACAAATTTCAAAAGATGTTTTTTTTAATTTTTGGCAAATCGCTTTGTGTGTTGCAATTTAAACGTAGACAACCTTTAGATTAAGCATAAATTCATGAAATATTTCATCTACATTTAAGTCAAATATCGCCCAAATCAGGTCTCTTGTATGAGTATTTTGCTTTGCAATGGAATGAAATAACCTTTAAGGTAAGAGAATGAACAATCAAGCAAGCAGGTGCAGATGTGCGGACAACACCAGTGGATTCGGCGATTAAATTCAAGGATCGACACAAGGGAGTGAGAGAAACCTTCTTCACCTCACCCTGCCTGCGGATTTGGTACTAAGTCTTTGAAAACATAAAGGTAATTGTTGACCAACAATAATCAACAATTAGTTTCAAAATATTATTAAATCAGTCTCACGTATGTCTCATTAAAACTATTCAAACCAATACCAGCATTTGTTGTTGGACGCGGTACGGAATCTAAGCCCAATTGTGTTATTATATGGGTAAGCTTACAAAACACGTTTTACTACGCCATACTATCATAACATTCACTGGTAAATCTCTATACCGAAACAAATAAGTTATAGATAGTATTAATTTATATATTATTGATTTTGTATACAATTCATTATTAACTGGCGTCCAACAGTTGTAAAGACGTGATGCGCAGAGAGAAGTGGGTCTACGACACATTTTTGGCGAAATGTTGAGTGGAAGTTGATAGGCTTATGTAGTTACCGAGATAAGCCAATGCAACACTCTTAGAAAAAATCGTGTAAATTTAGGTCTATAAGGAGCAGTCCTTTTGATTGAAATTTGCATCTGTTCTTAAATTTACATGACCACAAAAATAGAAATGATAACTTACACGACATGACGTAGAGATAGGTTCAGGAACACAAAAAGATATTTGACAAATGCTGCTACTGTAAATCCAAATTTAAATGCTTTCTGATGCCTGTTTTGATCCTACAGATCAAGTTAAAAAAAACAATCAGAAAAAATCAGGATGCGGTAAATCAATGTAATAAATAGAAAACAGCCCTAAATGTCATCGATTGCCGTAGCAAAATTTAGCTTAATCTTATCCTTTATGATTCATTTTGTCCCTGCATATCCAAATTTGTGAGAACAAAGGAAATTTGAGGATGCTAAGTTGGCACCATGTTCGGATTAGTTAATATTACATGCCAAAGAACAATGTGTGTACCGCTGTGTAGACGTGTATCACTGAAAAAAAAAATGAATTAGTAACATTCCTTTTCTTTTCCTATACCTTTAATTTTCGAGCATGAAATTTTACGTTGTGAATTTCGATCTGTTATGCATCTTATGTAGCATGAAGTAATCATATTATGATCTTTCCCGGAAGAGAGCGAATTTGGACTTGTCACCTGTCGTGCCGCGTGGAACCGACTGCGTTAAAAATATGTCGGATAATGTAAATTTAAGTATTCAGTATTGTGGTTAATTGTCAACATTGGGGGTTTCGATTTGAGATTACCAAATATTATCGAAGAAGCTGTTGTAAATGTAGAATTTGGACGTGATTTTGGGTGTGACAGTATATATTATTTTTGGCTTCATTCTGCTAGTTCTCTTTCACTACCTGTTCTTATATTTTCAGACATTCTTCTCTTTTCAGAGAGCGAGTAATGGCGCTATAACCATAAGCTATAAGGAGCTAGGACTATAGTTAATGCTAAAGTTCCAACCGTTTTGAAGAGAAATTTATTTATTTTATTTATTTATTTATTTATTATCACCGTCTTCGATAAAAACTATCGTACAGACTGAACTACTTAATACTAGTTTTCAATAACTTAAAGTCTAAACAATTCTACTTATTCGGTTTTTAAAAACATTTGGATATATCGAAGTCGAATTCGTCACATACTGAATTAAGCGCGAAGGCACGAATCTAATGGATTATTATATCCGTAGTTAGTGCGGTGGATAAGGAACAGCAAGCATCGGATAATTTCGAAGTCGACGAGGAGGAACGTTCAGTGAAATCCGCTCAAGCAGCGCAGGGCAGTCAATAACGCCGATTAGGATGTCAAAAACCAGCAGACGCTGCATTTTAATACGCCTGACAGTCAGTAGTTCCAAATTTATTAGTTTGCAACGGTCCGAGTACGGAGGGAGATTGTCCGGGTCATTCCAAAGAAGTGAACGAAGTGCGAAACGAACGAACTTCTTCTGTACGTGTCCAATGGAAACGATGGGTGCCACATAATAAGGAGACCAAACGGGGTCGCATACTGAGGATGCTCCGTACCAAACTGCAATATAGTGATTTTAAAGCGTAGATGTCGTTGAACTCAGAGGCGTGCCGCGATTAGCCCTAACACTGGAGAAGGCTTTAGCAGTCGTAGTTCTACATGCTGATTGAACTGTAGCTTGCATCGATGGTAACTCCCAGGTCGCAGATTGCTCACACGATCCAGATGCGCTGACCCCATGCGTACTGGTGATGAGCGGGATTGTTGGAGCGAGTGAAGGATACAACTTTGCATTTATCGTTATTAACACGCACGCCATTGTCGCTACACCAGATTAACAATGTGTTAATATCCTCTTGTAAGGCAAAACAGTCGCGCGGAGAACATATTACACGAAAAATTTGAGATCATCGGCGAACGATAATTTGAACGACGAGAGGCACAAGGCACAAATCGTTAACGAAGATGTTAAATAACAGCGGCCCAACACGCTGCCTTTGGGGTACTTCTGACGTGATGTTGAGTTGACGAGATCTTGATGAATTGACCACTACGTGCGCTGTGCGGCCAGAAAGATATGTAAAAAGCCACCTCGTTAGCCAGTCAGGAAAGCCGATGCGTTTTGAATTTGTCAATTATCAAAATATGAGGAACTGTATCGAATGCTTTAGTATGGACCGGACATACACCGCGTCTGCACTCCTTTGTCTCTCCCCACTCAACTTCTCGCGACAGCGAGGCAACGCAGCGTCAACAAGCTCGGCTGTCAGCTGAGCCGACGTTTCATTGAAGCCGCGCTCGATCGCCAGAAATTAATGGCGCGGCTAATCGCGGTAGAGAACATTGTGCATCAGCTTTGAAAACTTTACTTAAAGAATGCAGGGGCATCGGAAACACCAACGATAGCTCGCGACCTCGGCCGACGTTTCTGACCTACGGATGGGGACGATAGGAAGCCACTCTTCCAAACGGAAGTGAAATGCTCTCTCCGCCAAGCGATCGGTCGAACAAAATCGTGCGACAGGGGGCATGCGAGGCTCATAGCACACTTTTTCAGGAGTAGTGGTGGCATGCCGTTCTGTCTCCGGATCCTCTCTGAGCCGAGATCATAAATGACCTCTCACAGCACTTCACCAGAGGAGAATTGGACTGACGGGAAAGTCAACGTCTTGCGCGAAGAAATACGCGCCGAAGCAATTGCGACGAGGTTACTGCGGACACGACTTGATTGAACATCATTTCGAAGAATTTCGGCGAAGAGGCTGAAGTGGCTTCGGCGCTAGAGCTCAGCATGAGCCTTCACGCGCACGTCATAAGGCAAAGGAATACCATCGCGAGATCTCAGCCTTCTAACGAAACCCCAGAAACGCGTCGGTCTCCGTTTGACGCTCGCTTGAATTCCCGGATAAATATTCGATGCGAGCGACTGGCAAAACAGATTTGAAATGCAGTCTCAACTTCTCTTAGAATGGCTTTGTCGGCATTCCAACTTCGAGAGGAAATAGCGATCATGCGCTTGCCTTCAGAGTAAGTCGCGAAGACGTCGCTAACCCAGCGGTATGTCCACTCACCGTATTCGCGGAAATTCGAGCTAACCGCAACGCTCGTTCGTACGGTGTTACAAATAAGTCGGCAATTTCGGAGAGCTTGTCGCAAAACGCTACAGATTGTTTCATCGATCGTCACGGTCCTGCGCGAGAAAAGCTCCAGACTCAACCTTCCAAACGCCATCCAACTCGATCGAAATCACACCTGCTGAAACCGCAGCCAAAACTGGCCACCGTCAGCCGATCAGGTCGGAATAAGCGTCGCCCGATCGCCAACAGCAGAACGAACGGGCGCACGATGGCCGTCAATCGGTAAAAGCGGTGCGCGGTAGAGGTTCAACTAGATCTAGAAGCTCTCGCAGATCTCACAAAAACTCAGGGTCATGATTCGACTGGCCGACGCTCAACGAAGCGATTAACTCAGCTGAAGACCGGCAGCGAATCAATGTTTTCTCGACGAGATCGTCAGGTGCCTGATGAAATGCCTCGCAGGATGTGTAGCCATTTTAACTCTTCGTCCAACTCCCATCGCAAACCTGGGAGGTTGAATGTCACTCCAAAGAGCAAATGGATATCCTTGTTGATTGACGCATCGTTGTTTACGAGGTCTCTGCACCGCACTCGTACGGTCAGAACACCGACGTCAGCGGACGAGTCGGGGGGGATACAAACCGCGACGACGCAGAGTGGGAGCAAAGGGATCCAGACTCACCTGAACAGCTACTCGCTCCAATTGCCTCGCCATCTGACAGCGGACAATGCCTCGCAGCTGCAATGATGCTTCACGGCTATCAGCACACCACCACCAGTGAGAGCGACGACTGCTCGCTGCACCGCGATCGCAGCGGAAAATGCGTTAGCCTGGGAGAAATTCCCCGCGCTTCGACGTCGTCGCAATGAAGCTTCAGCGCTTCGCGTGATAACGTGAGCAACTCGCAGTCGCAACTCAGGGACAACACCATTTCATACTGAAGCGAAGCACTCGCAGGCGTACTTCTGGCACATTCTGGTAGCAAACCGATACAGCTGGGATCTCTGGCCTGCACCGGAGAGCGATTCATGCCCTGCGTCGGGCAACCAGCGCAAACGTATCATTTGCACCGAATTCACCGCCTTGGCAGCCTCTTCAATACCCACACGACACGTAGGGCCGGGGACGGCTGCATGGTCGGCGGCTCGAGCGGCGTCGACCACGGCGGGGGATCAGGGCTTCAGCGGTGCCGCGTCCGGTGCGTTCCCGGCGTTCGCTCACAAGCCGGGACTGCTGAGATGCGTCGAACAATGAAAACGCCGAAACGGAGGGCGATCGTGGCCTGGAAGGGCACCAGCGCAACGCACTTAATGCAAGTACTCACGTTTCGAAAGCCCCTCTCTGCGGCCCCGCGACGCACGGCCGGACTGGCCGTCATCGGCATTGGAATGGCTCGACTACGGTGGCGGACAGAGGCTTCGCAGAGCGCCGCGTTCGGCGCGTCCCGGAGTAAAATCTTGCGGTAGAGTCTTGCTTGTAGTTGCATTGTCACTGTTGGAGCAGCTCTGAGTGCTCGCTGGTTATGCGCCTGAATTTCGAAGTAGACAGTCTCCGGAAATTTTTGGGAGCTGTAGTCCTCGAACTGTCGAAACATTATTCCCTCTGGCCATGTCGAGGGATCAAGTGCGATGTTCTTCAAGGCTGGATCGAGACCAACTTTGAACGAGATAAATGACATGTTGCTTGTGTCAGCACCTCTAGCGACCAGTTTTACCACATCGGGATTGTTTTCCAGTCCTAAGTTTGCCTTAACCATTTCCATAATTGCTTCGTTCGTCACACTCGTGGTTTAATACGCGAAAAATACAGCCAAAACTTATCAATTGGTTTCATGCGCTGATAGGTACTGAAACTACGTTTGGGTTGAGGTGCTTTGATCCGGATTGACACTCAGAAGATGTGCGTATCCCTGAATCGAATTCTCGGGGCCGTTTATTGGCACGTATTGATTCACTAGCTGTCGGCCAGCGATTGAGTTTTGGGGATTGTAATGACAGTACCGGCTTGGAAGAGATCTTTTTTATTTCCGTTTGCAGGCTATTAATAGCATCAGTAAGCGATGTCAGAGGTGATTTTTCATCCGCATGTTTCGTTATGGTGCGGAGATGGGAGTTATCGAACAAATCAGCACAGTTATCACACATCCAGTATAGGTTTTTCCGATGTGACGAGAAATAGCCCAATAGTGCTCGAGGGACACACCAGAACACTGTCATGTGGAACATGGAACCACAGTAACTACGGCAGGCAACATAATCAATGCCAGTAATGGTCAGACTGCATTTAGCGCAATTCTTTTCCATGTCCTCAACGGTGATCACAACGCCTTGCTGTATACGACACGTAGCACAAGTGGTGAATTAAAACGGTAACGAAACTTTATAGCGATGATAGGCTTAAAAGCTTGACAAAATGTTGTCGGCTGTTCGAAAGTTACCACTCACTGTCGATGTTCGAAAGTTTACTACACACAGAACAAACAAAAATCGAGCGAAGGGAGGTGGTAGGGAAATGTTTAGGACCACTTTCACGAAAATTACAACACTAATTCTTAAAAACTAGCTCGTACACAAACAAGACTTCACTCGAAAAGTTGTATGGTAAACATTAATAACACTGAGAACGATGAATTAGTAATTATAGCACGATATGAAACGGAGAAAAAACATAAACAAAATATGCGCTCAGTAAGGTAAACAAGTGCAAGCAAACAGTGATGCCAGGTTCGGAAATGGAGCATCACTTAACTTTCTTAGACTAGATGTTCCCAACGACCATTTTTGATTAAATTTCTGTTCTGTACACCAAACAGGGCATTCTGTTAATCTATTCTCTCCGACTATTTATTTCCGTTTTTCTTTGATATCTACTGAAGTCTACGTGGGTTCCCCGTGTCTTCTTAAGGTAGATACCCAATCCTCCCTATCACCAACGGTTGCATGGACGTGGCTAGGTGAGCGATCAAGGAGTGTCTTCGTGAGATTATTGGCTGGCTCGCTACCGTGTAATAAAGACACTGATTGTTCAATTGGATGTTTTACGTGTATTGATGATGATAGGCTTGCTTCAAAACTTAAACTGAAACCTGAAATTAAACAAAACATAATCTTCTTTGCACAGAAGCTACGTTAAGTATGATGAAGAAGAAACATCAATAAGTGAATACGATAACATAAAATAAAACCATCATCTTGTTTGTAAAAACTTGTTATGAAGATTATCACTTCACCAGATGATGAATTAGGTTAAATGTTAACATCTATCTTGTATTACTTTTAATTATTATTTTTTTCTTATTCTTCCACTTTCAGGTAAGACTTGAATGTAGTGGTGGTATTTATATCAAGGTAGGTTATTTATAGTCAATGAAAGAGCATCTCTCAAACAATTTGAACTGATGTACATTCCAAATGAGCTTTTATTCTGCCTCAAGAGTTTGTTGTGTTTCGAATACAAGCAAATTGCCAATCAGTGCTTGGCAGAGTTCCAGTGTTGGCAGAGTCCACCCAAGTAACACACAAAACATCTTTTTAGATTAATTTATAATTGTTTGTTTTATTGATGTATTGTAAACGTTTTGCAAAACATGTCAAGTTCAGAGCGGTTTGGATTTCTCGTATTCTATATATCACTAACGGTCGAGCTAAACATTCTTTTATCACCCTGCACTGCCGTGAAATGCATATCAGTCCCATATAGAAAACCATCGAATGGAGAAAACAGCAATCAAAAGTGATGATGTTTTTCGTAATACACTATGTTTCACATGATCTTTGTATTTTTTTCCACCCTGTAATGTGAATTATGGTGTACTCAATACTTTTGTCTGAAGAAACAATAACTGAAAATGTTATAATTTTCTGCAACAAACAGGAGTGGGACTGATATGCGATTATTTTGTTTGTCCGATTGCAAAATAATCGCAGTCCCAGTCTTTTTTGAGATAAAGTTAGATTGATACAACTTTATGATATATGTTGCTTTTTCAATGGTAGTAAGAAAGCTGTTGCTTGCTGTTGCTTAGTGAAGCTTTAATCAAACGGGATTTTGTATTCTTGCCTATAATTGTCGCTGCCATATGTTTCACATGCTCTCAATTAAGTACATCTAGAGGGAGGGCAAAACATTCCACTAGGGATGTGTCTCTGCAGTTCCAGCTGCAGTATATTATTTTTAGTTTGCTAAAAAGCTGTTTTGATTGTCTTCAATTTGACATCGTTACACATTATCAAGGTTTGTTATGCCTCGGATAATAGTTCCCATGATGATTGTTCCGGATTCGATCTGGCGTCAACAAACATTGAACGATTTTCATGTCGTAAAGTGTAAACATTAAAAAACATCCAAAAACAACGTAATTATGGAAGAAAAAAAAGTAGGCCCAAATGTTGTACAGGACCTTTTGAGTAGTGTAAATAAGAAGGTTCGTGCATTTGGATATGGAATTGAAATTGAATAGAGCAAGCATAGGAAAATGTTTTATTTTACTCCCTGAAAGTTTGAAGATGATTGATGGAACGGGCAAATTTGGCTGAATATGTATGTGTGTGTCGCAATTTGATTCCGTACACCCTTTAATTGTAACATGTAACGAAATTTTTATAAAAAAATGGGTTGGATGAAAAAAAATCGCTGTGCAAAGATTAATCACAATCAGAAATTTTCTTTAATTTTTCACTATTACAGAGATTTCCTTCGTTTTATTCGTGTTGGTCACTTCACTACAGTAGCTTTCAGCTTGGGTCGTCCCTTAGCTCAGTCTGGCAACGCGCAGCTACAAAGCAACACCATGGCTGGGTTCGATTCCCGGTCTGGTCTAGGAATTTTTCGTTAAGGAGAGTATGATTGTACTCTGCGAGACTTGCCACATAATCGTACCAATGCGAAAATGGTACATGGCATCAAAAGCTCTCAATTAATAACTATGGAAGTGCATTTAGAACACGAAGTTGAGAGCTAGAAAAAAGCTTATTGCGAAATAGCTTGAAATGCTAAATAAGAAGACAGTAGCTTTCAATGTATTTTTCATCTAAGATTGGGGAAAAATTATGGAAGTTCTAGGCCTTATTTCCTTCTTTCTGAAGCCATTATTTTTTCCGTATCCCCCGCCGAAAGTTTCCTCCATCCAAATCGTGCGACCCTCCTACCATGTAGTTGATTTAAATCACTCGGTTATTCACAGTCAACTGCCACAGCCACAGGGCAACTGACTTGAGCATTTATTTTCTTAAAATCAGTAATTAGACTATTACCTATCTATTTAGTCATGAAAATGTAGCTTGGGATAAGCCCTCTCGATCATATTAACTCTTTAACCTGAGGTAAGAAGTCATATTAAACATTAGTGAAGCAAAGGCATTCAAAGCCCCTATCACTAAATAGAAACAACTAAAACAAATTAACTATTTGTGATTGAACTATTTCATAGAGTTAATTGACGTAGTGCTATAATCGCCTTCGATTATGTTCTACAACCTTATTCGAATATGAAGCGTTTTTCAGAACCCTGCATATTTTTTTCGACCGACTTCAGTCGCATTTTATTGTTCTAACATCCACCCCATGTTCCGTTCAATTAAAGCAACTCAGAAAATGGATAGCCCAAAATCAGCAGAATGCGATATGCATAAAAAGGGCTTACGGTTCACGATTCGAACACAGCAATGTTACTCACGCAGCAGAAAGCCGGCGCTGACCGGCGACGACAACGACTTGATCGGACCCGGCGAAGTTTCGGTGGTTTGGAACCAAAGCAAGCTGCGATGCCTGGACGGCGGCATGGCTAATAAACAGAATAAGCTTTGCTCCGAGAGCGTGGGCCATCATCGCATCGCAGCACGCGTGCGAGAGAAAGAGAGCTTGAGAGAATGCGACTAGCCAGACGATGCACGCGCTCGCACCGCAGCACAGGGTTTGCCTTAGTCGCATATGGACCTTCCAAGTGATCGAACACGTTCGTCAGTGTGGTTTTAACGGTTTTTAAGCCATATAGCATACCTTAGTAGTGCCTCTAGCTAGCATATAGAGGGAAATATCGCGCATGTAAATCTGTACTCGTTTTCCGCTTCGGGTTTTTCGGTTGTTCGCTTTAACCCACCACACTCGGCGGCTCGGTTTTAGGTTCTGAATTATTGACCCCGGTGACCGCGAGCCCCCCGCGACCGTGTTGCTGTCGGAATTCTGTGCGTATGCGTATGTGACTCCAGGATCGTGTCGTTGCAACCTGATCCTGTCTAGCTTCAGCCGTCGTAAGTGAAAAATTGGCGCTTGAAGCAGTGCGGCCAAACGCAGTGTACCCGTGCGGATGTTCCGTTATTCCCCTTCGGCCACTTGCGAGCCTCCGAAGGAATGAAAAAAAAAAGTTCGCTTCAACGCGTGTGTTTGACCAAAGTGTGAAGAGTAAGGTGTGTGAAGGAAGGCGGCCAAGTGCCGACGATAGGCTCGAGTGTTGTTGTTGGTGGAGGATTGTAGCGGTGTGAAAAAAAGGGCCGAAGGCGGTTTGATTTCACGCGCAAAATTAAGAGCCGTGGGGAAGGCTTTGGTTGTTTGTGATGATTGCGCTGTGGCACTCGAAACTAAATGTTCCCTCTTCGTCAATTGAGTGTGCGTGTGTGTGTGTATTCATTGATAACGACCGAGTGCTAATTACACAGCCTGAAAACTGCTGGATGTGCTGAAGATGACGATGATGATGATGATGATGATGAGGATGATGAGAGGGAAAGGGTATTAAAATGTGGCAAATTGTGACTATTATCGGAGTGGAATAGGCCTGGGAAATGGCGATGGATTGGGTTGTTTGTAGTAAATTGAAAAAGTACACTTGTGTTATTAGGAGATTCAAATTTTAGTTCATAAGCGTTACTATTGGAGGCTGTGTTGGAAATCTGCGATGTAATAGGCAGCTTGTGTAATACTGTGTTTAGCCGAATGGATGGAGAAATCCTATTAAATCCACGTGCGAAAATTTGCTCACCAAAATTAATAAATGTGATGTAGGGTTTTCGACGGGCTAGTCGGCGAAGGCACAGAATTAGCAAGACGGAAGCGGTGCATTCGATTTCCGATTTCACCTGGAAAATAAGTGACTTTTCCATACGAATCGGTATAACGGTCAAAAACATGAACTTTGATTCAAATAGCTCTGAACTAATAGCTGTGGATAGTTGCTTCATCATTATTTAGCTACTTGATAATGAGTAAATAACTAGAATTTTCTTAAAATGGCATACTTTCTTCTGTTTGGAATGTAGGCTTTAATGGTCGTGCATAAGAATTAATGTCGCAATCAAGTGTTATAAATGCGTCTCTACAATTTTAAATTTAGAGCTGTCGAAGCAAATACCTATTTCCATAATTGTTATGCAGACCTAAGACGTTAAGACTTTCGCATCATTTACCATTCATTCAGTTCTGTACAGTGCTATAAATTGTTATTTCTACTCCACGCCATTAATTTCTATTAATTCTATTAATTATTTCGACTCCATTCCATTGATTTTAAAAACATCATGTACGATAAATTGTACTTCTAGATGGACTTTAGGAATTTGTCTTCCAATGTATTGATTTTTATTTAACATTTAAGGCGTTTGAGAGAAATAACTGAACATTCAAACGATATTGATTATTGAATATTCTTTGAGAAGGCTTCCGAATTACAGTTGGATAAATGCACTGTTGGAAAATGCCCCAAAGCTACAATTTCATCATACATCATTCGGAAATTCGGCTTCTAAAACAAGTAACCGGTGTATTAATTCAACTAGGTCAAAATGACGATTTACAGCACTGATTCTGTGCATTTTGTATCTACATGGCGTTAACTATCAATTCAATTCAGGTCAACATCGAGTTTCTATGTGCTAAAAGTTAGCTCAGTGTCTCTCAGATGGCTTGTGTTCCTCGGTGGAATGTCGATCAGTGCCTCGTTCACATGGAAGTTGGACTCAAATGAATGATAATCCTTACCATTGTCAAATGAATAAAACATTTGGTACCAGGAGTTTTGTTTCTTTGGCAGTAGAAAGCTGCCTTTCTCGTATTCGTCAAATTTAACCAATTCAATTTAATAATTTGTTTCACTGATTGACGGTTTATCCAGCATTTTCGTAGTTTTCATTTCTTAGTAATCATTTCAAGATAACTTCCACAGACCCGAATGACGTTTTTGTTAACCTACCTTGTGCATTGGGATCGTTTCTGACCAATCAACATCTCAAAAAAGCTCTAACGTCAAAACGGAATATACTAGGGATCTGAAATTTTCTGACTTTTCCTAACTTGCATTAACAAACATTTTTTTGGCAGTTACAGCTTTCTGCGACCTCTACAACACTGACACTACAAAAAAAGTTACACATAGTGCATTAGTGCATTCAGGGTAAAAAATGACCCAAGACTTTGACACGCTCCCAAAACTTTAATTTTAAACCAATTTTATATATCTTTGCCTCAAATGAAAGGTATAGATTCTAAAAACGACATGCTGGCTTGTGTTTTTTTTATAAACTGGCCATTCTTGGCACAAAGGAACCCACAACCGGTTGTAGTATGCATCTTAAGAGGACAATTCTGAAACCTCAACTATTTGTACCGTTCGACGGCTCAAAATTCATAATTTTGAATACTGATATCGAGAAACATAATGTCATAGATCAACCAGGAGGTTAGATCTCATCCGAATATTCTGGAACAGGTTCCGGTAGAGTCCAAAGAGGACAATTTTTAAACCCCAAGTATTTCTCCGGTCGACGGCTCAAAATTCATGGTTTTGAATACTGATATCAGAAAACATCATTCCATAGCCCAACCAGAGAATTTGGCCACATCCAAATATTCTAGAATTCTTTCCGGCAGGATCCAAAGGGGACAATTTTGGAGCCCCAAGTATTTGTACCATTCGAAGGCTTAAAATTCATGGTTTTGAAGATTGATACTCGAAAAAATCGTGCAATAGACCTACCATTGAATTTTGCCACATCCGGATATTATGGAACCGGTGCCTGTTTGGGCCCAAAAAGGACAATTTTGGAGCATCGAGTATTTTTTATTTTATTGTTCTTCTTCTTCGACTAAAAATCGTACACACGATTCTATCTACTATTGTTAATGATATTTTTAAAAACGTTTTTGCTAATGTTAAAGTCGAAATGTTCATTGGTATCGTTGAAGGCTCGCAGGCAGGCGTCAAGTGGACCAGTTGTGCGCTTCTCAACTGTCAGGGTGGGACGTGAAGGGGAACAGCGCGTAAGAGTTCCGGGCAGCCTATATTGCCGCGTAACAGGTCGCAGAGAATCGCGAATCTAATGAAGAGCTTTTAAGTTCGTTCGACTCTGAAAGCGGCCGTGTATTCCAGTATACTACGGACTAAGGTACAGAATAATGTTTTTTGTGCGTAGATATCTGTGAAGTTCCAAGTGTGACGCTATCGTTGCACCACAGCAGTAGTTCGTTAATATCGTTAAAAACAAGACAGTCAAGTGCGGACACAATGACTTTAAAAATCTTCAGGTCATCGGCACACATTAGCTTGAACGATAAAATACGAGGGCACGGATCATTAACGAAAATAACAAAGAGCATTGGGCCGAGCAAACTTCTTTGCAGTATTCCTTGCCTATCCTGCATAGGGTAGTATGACAAAGGGTTATGTGCCTGATCGTATACTACCGTTCAAATGCCCTCCGCTCGTTTTCAAACTTACATCTATTCAATTTCAAAAGCCTGCCGTTCCCTTACGGATCTATCAATACACTTTCTCTTCATGTCTATTTGTTCTAGCAATAAAATTACTGTCCGCTCCTGGCGCTTTGCATGGAGATGATAAATTATCTGCTTCTGAAAAAACTTCATCAAAGATCGTTACTTCCGCGCTGGGGAGAATACAAAAATAACAATCAAAAGTGTATGCTATGATAGCTATCTCCCAGAATGGCTTTGCGCAATCTGGGAGTGAGCGAAGATGATTATCAAATTCTCGGTTTCTTTGATCCATAAACCTGGTTTGGATGATTTTTTTTTAAGACGATTAATGTTGGTCTTCAGGTGGGGGAGGTCAGAACAGTGGTATTGACGTCGAATGATATTACGGAGCCCAATGAGACGCTTGGTAGATCTGTCTAGATTCAGAGAGGTACTCACCAATCTGGAAGCTCGCACGTGTTGATTCCGGGCCTGGGATATTCCCTCGTCGATTTGCTGCAGGCACTGGTGGATGTTTTCACACGACTCCGGCTAAGAGCCGTAGTCAACGGATGAGTCGACACACCGCTGAAATTGCACCCAATCAGCACGATGGAAATTGCGCCGGAAAGCTTGGAATCGGTTGACGGAGGAACCTACTTCGGTCACCACCGGAAAGTGGTCCGAGCTGAGCACCTGCTGGACGACAGGATCGGAGACGTTCGTTTTGTTGGTCAGGAAGATATTGATGGTAGTATGAGCGCCGAAACGGCTCAAACGGGTGGGAGAATCCGGGTTCAAAATGGTGTAGTGTCCTTTCTGGCCACTCCTCCTCCCCCTGAGTGGGTTAGATCCAGCCTTACAATCTAAAAGTCGGGAATATAGAGATTCACCTCATACTTAAGGTACGTCTCTGTGATTGTGGCGATGCCGATATCCTTCTCTGTTAGGAAATCGATGAGCTCAAGGGTTTTGTTCTTAACAGAACAAGTTTTCCAATTGGGGAAGTTAATTGATTCTTCAGGGCCAATGTTGGTTCATGAAGTTGAGCAGCGAGCCCTGGTGGCGGCTTCGATTTGTTGTTCCTTTGAACGGCAGCGACTTAGCCCTTTGTTCATAGCTTGTACGAACTCCATAATCTGGTCCTGGGAGGAGAGTGACTCATCATCAGACGCATGGGCTGAGGTTGAACTTTAGCCTGGGATTCCCCAGGTTGGAGGAAGCACTTTTTGCACTGACGGCGTTGTAGCGGCTGCTGCGAGACTTTGTTGTACGTAAGATGCTGACTGACGGATTTCCTTCCGATGGTTCACAGCTGAAGAGGTGGAAGATTCGGCACGCTGTACCTGAGCGGCGGGAAGTTCTCAACCGTATTCGGAGAAGGTTGATAGCGGTTTCGCCCATTCACGTTTCGGGTGGACGCCTTCTTCCAGATTTCAAGAAATTCCGCGTGCTTGGAGCAGGCACGGTTCTGGCCACCATGGTTTGACCCACAATTGGCACACTTGGGCTCGGCAGTCCCACCCATTTGTTCACATCTTGCTGATTCATGTGCACCCAAACCCTTGCCACAGTGCGGTTTCATGCAACAGTTTCTTGTCCCATGGCCGCATGAGAGGTAGTAGTTCGTACATTAGGTGACGTCACGCTTCTTGGGGCAGTACGGCTCCCATTCAACAATTATGTTGAAGAGAGCTCGCCCTTTGCATAGGCCATTCATTTTGACCGAGCCCCTCTTCAGGTGGGTCAAATAGAGCAGATCCCGATGGTTTTGTGCGTCGGCCCGCTTCATGGGGCACACCTTGGTCGGCTTGAGGTTAAGTCGTTTCAGTTTATGGAAGATATCCTCCAGTGGGGAATCCTGTAGTCCACAAATAATCACCATTAGTGGCTTGCTTCCGGGGCTTGTAGATTTGAAATCTGCTGTGGTGGAGCAGACGATCTTGGTGCCCATGCTGCACAGCTTAAACGGATGGATTTGGACTGCCGCAAGCTCGTTCCTGAGCGCAGCAATTTCCGTCGTGGTGGTGAAGAGTGGCGGAATTTTCACCTTTTTCGGCACCGTCTGTTCGGTGATATGTAACGGAAGCGTGGAAAAACTGTTGCTGGCCAGTAGCCAGTTGCTGGCGCGAGAAACGGAAAATACACAACGATATCTAAGTTGGATTACCACTAGTCAGGTCCAAACAAAGATCAAAGCGCAGCGGAGAAAACTAACTTTACTAATCAAACGTCAAGCAGAGAATGAAACAGCCTTGGCCTTCTTGTCACCGGCTGGTTTCTTGGCAGCTTTGGCCGCAGGCTTCATGGCCTTTCTTCTCGCCAGCAGGCTTCTTGGCGACCTTGTTCTCACCGGTTTCCTTCTTTACCTTCTTCTCACCGGCAGCCTTCTTCGGTCTCTTCTCGGTGGCGGCTTTCTTAGCCTCGGCCTTCAGCGATGAAGTAATTGGCGAAGGTGTACCCCTTTTATATCTTTCATTGCTGCAAATGAAACCTCCCTTGCTTACTTTTGAAGTCTGTGATAGGAAAAATACTGTGCAACTAATAAATTTAATCTGCTAGACATAACATTAAATTTGCGTTATTTTCAATACTTTAAGGTTAAAAATCAATGATTTTGAATATTTCCGATCGATTGGTGGAAATTTTTTTTAAATCTTTGAAGAAACGACTGAGACATTAACACTAAAAAACTGACCACTTTTGTGACAGTCGCAATTCAATATTTTTTCAATTCAATTCAATAATTGTATCCCAGTATAGAAAACAAAAACGTAGTCCTACGTCAACATGACAAATAGAAAACAGGAATATTTTTGTAAACTATCACTAGGAAATGCGAATAAATTAATGTAACATTCCACCAGAAATAGTTTGTCTTAATACAGATAGGCCTATTTTGTCACCGAATTACAGACTTCTTTAGCGTCCAGTGCTCGACTTGTTTGAGATGTTGAATCTCTGAACTAATGCTAAAACTTGGTCTTACTGTGCATTGTCTCAACTGTTGTATCGTGAGTGTTATATTCATGTTAATATTCAAATGACATTATAAGTGAATATCATTTGGCTTAGAAATATCTCTCTTGGAACTAACAATGTATTGGCTTTGTCAATCCTTGTTGTTGAAGGCATAAGAAAGAGAATGAAGTCCATTTACGTCCATAATTTTGGCAGATCTTCCACTACATTGCTTGCGAGTAGTAGTTAGGGATCTTGGGATATTGGATACAGTTGAAGTCACAGCATTTTTGGTTTTAAATGTTGGGCCGTATTCCTTTTTTTTTTTTCGATATTTCGGTGCAATTCGTAGAACTGTACAACGCGCTCGAACAATCCTTTTGCTTCGACGGCATTTTGAGCAAAACTGAGCAAGCTTAGCTAAAAAATACTAGAAGAAAGAAGAGAGAACAATAGAAAGATAGAGAGAGAGAAAGAGAGACGGAGAGCTAACACATACACACTCTCGTTTATCTTTGAGCTTGTTTGTTGTTGAGCAGCATTGAGTCGTTTTTAGTCATTTTCGTCAAAATTGGAGTCGCTCAAATTTGAGTAAATGTGTAACTGGAATTGACAAATCGACAAATCAAAAACATCCATCTTAACAGTTTCCAAAAAACAATCCAAAATTTTAGTTGCCACCCGTAACATTGTGAGACAAATTTTATTTCCTAACACAATCATAAAAAAGCTTGTTCGTGACAAAATCTCGACTGATTAAATTTGGAATAAAACAAATTTGGCTGTTGACAAACGTGTTTTGAAAGATTTAAGAAAGTTATGGACAGTGCTTGCAAGAAAACCAAGCCTTTTTTCAAGTGTTCTTAATGACAGATCTGGGTTTTCTTTGCGACCGCAAACAATTGCTTTTCGCTCTTGCTCTTCTTTCGATGCCATCTTCGATCTAAAAGCTTGTAGTATAACCAAAAATGTATTTTACACAAAGAACAGACAAACGTTCATCAGTCTGTGAAATATTTCACGCGTTGAAGAAGTATTTCTAGAGATATACATATTTAGGGGTGCCCAGATTTTGTCACGATGTAACGCCAACCTTTCGTTCCAATAGTAGTTCTTTTTCAAGAAATAACGCCGTGTTCAAAATGCTAGAACTAAAAACATATCCATGGTCTATTCTATAAGATTTTTCCCGATTCAAGTCCAAACCTGCACACTATCAAGAAGTCATATAAATGTTGGTTCCTGAGACCGTAAAAGCTGCTTAAGGACACAAGAATGAAAAGGGTCGAGAAAACAAGTTCAATTAAATACATATCTGTTAAATTTCCTCTGTTTCAGTTTCGGGATACCTTATTTTACATTTTATCTGTATTTACCTTCATTGACGTAAATAAAAACGTAATGACTTTTCGTGTAGAAATGATACTTTTCAAGTAGTACATTCTGCGGTAATCATAATCACACAAGAACTGCGTCAGGTGAAAATGCTTTCTGTTGCTTCCTGGTGACCCAGGTCGGGATAATCGTTATGGTCCTGGCCATCGACTCAAAGCTCATCACTTTTCTTCCACTTCTGGTTTACTTTCTCTCTCTCTCTCAATGTCTTCGCCTAGCAACAATGAAAGATTTATCAAGGTTTTAAAGCTTTCTTCAAGTCTAATTCATTACCTTCTCATATCCCTTATAATCCTCCCCTAGTAAGACCTTCTTCTCGGATTGTAAAATAAATTTAAACTTCACCGAAGAAGCTCCCAAAAGAAACAATTATAATTCAGCACCAACTACGACGAACAATGTGTTCAATCAATAAATGAGACTACAACAAGGTTCACAAATGTGTCTTCATTTAACATGCAATACACGATCGTGTTATTGATAATCAATAAAATTTTCAAAACAATACCATCGATTGTATGCAATTTCTTCAGTTCCGTGACTTAAACCGGTCCATAAATATTACACTCCACATCCTCTACGCGTAATGTATGATTGATTGCATTTTTAGCAAACTAATCATGCAAATTCCTCCTTTCCGCACATCACCACATTAGTGCCACTCCGCAATCATCACACCCCGAACGCAGTAGGCAATCGCTGGAAACGTGAACCGTTATCGAAAACCGCCATTGTTTGTTTACATTAGCGCCTACCTCACCGTCCGCACATCATCCCAGAGTTACACGAACTGTGAATTACTTGCAACCAACTGCTTCTGCTATAATATTATAATCCTCAAGTGTCACCGCTGAAAAGAAGAAATCGAAGATAAGTTCCCCAACTGTTTTGGCAGACGATGATGTCAGTGCTATTGTCGTCGTCTCTCGTCGTCTTTGCCTTACCGTCGCCTTCTCTGCTGCTTCTGCTGCCGCCGTATTCCTGTTGTTGAATGGTGTTGTATTATCAATCAGCTATATTGAAAAAATAAATAAGCAAAACATCGCATACTAATCAGCTGCATGTACACAAGTTCAGAAGTGGAATACACGCCGGATTGTTAAGCGTTATTGAGCGCCAAACGTGATTCTGCACCGCTCAGCGAAAATCAGAGAGAGAGCAGAGGGAGAAAGGATAGCGCGGAGGATATTGACGACGCGTCCTCACCATGATAAGAGTCAACTCGCAGTCGTTCAGTCTGTCCAGCACGCTGAAAAAGGTAATTATTTTTAATGCTAATATTTTTGTTAGTTCGTTCGGGGTTCCAGGGACTGGTTCCGGTTTTATCACATTTAGACTGACATTTAAGCGACTAATGATGGGTTGGTGAAGAGCGGTTTTAGGTATATTTAAAAAAAATGTAAATTGAAGTCAGTTTGAATGCACATAAATGGAGCGATCGTTAGACAAAAATTTGCTCCTTCTTTCATAGGGTAGTAAAAACATACATCCAAATGCAAATTTTCTAAATGCTGGTTGATATGATATTAAAAACATTTGTTTGCTACACACTAAGAAATAATTGTTTTTACAATAGACCTCATTCAATGTTTATTTATGTCACGTAAACAAAGATTTCATGTAAAATAAGGTGTCCTAAAACATATACAGACAGACTCGACAACTGGTACCCTAAATAACATTTTTATTTGTTCTGGTGTGTATACTTTGAATGATCAAATCGTACTAAATTTTTGAAAATGAACTGAGTACAACCATATATGTAAATTGATGCAAAATGGTAAGGGCATCCTCACCGGTGGTCTATTGTTGGAACAACTTTATACTTGATTTGCATCAGCAGAACCTAAAGAGAACCAGCCTAAATAGACCAACTTTGCCTTCCCCGTACTGGTGTTGTATTTCTTGTTGTTTAACCCGCCAACACCTGTATTCCGGTCAATTATTCAACAAAGAGATCAGAAGTTTTTTTTTCAGCGATCACATATTTTTCGCTAACTTTTTGCCACGGGTTGGGTTGACAAAATAATGTTTACTGCCAGTAGTGCGTAGCTAGCAGACGACGAGGAATATTGGCTCTTCCGTTTGGTTCGAAGGGGAGTGTGTGAATGCATGCACTTCATTTAGATGATATTAGATAATTCTGATTTATAATTTGGCAGTGGAAAACAAAAGGTCGAAACAGAGAGGGTCCCGCCCTAGAAGACGGCTCAACGTCGACCGTGATTTCCATTTCAGTCATTAGAAGCTGTTGCAGGACCACTTTAGCAACTTATCAACAGAACCGCATTCTTCCGCATGTCAAAGGAGATGTTCCTGGACATTGCGCGACAACTAGAGTCATCTGGTGACTTCAAGTTGCGATGCATCTGGAAAATTTGGCCTGTTGCAAAACCGCACTGCAGCCTTACGGATGTTAGCGTTTGGTTCCTTAGCTAGTTCTCTCGACGAAAATGTGAGGATGGGGGAGTCAACTTGACCTTTTTTTGCAACGCTATCCTGAAGACTAACGGCCCACAGTATTTGCGTCCCCCAACACCGGAAGAGGTGAAAAACTGATAAACGAAAACGCTGCGAAAACGAAATGCGACGAGTCTTGCGATTTTGTGATATTAATCTTTTTGCTGATGATACCGTGTTGTTCATTGCAGCTAAAAGCCTCGAGGAGGCCGTTTCACATTTGAATGCAGATTTACGTTCTCTAAGTAGATGGTTAAAGTACAAACAGTTGAAATTGAACACAAGTAAAACTAAATTCATGGTAATTTCGCGGAATCGAGTTAACGAAGACGTCTCTGTTAAAATTGATGATGTAACAATTGATCGCGTTCGTGAGATTAAATATCTTGGCGTGATTATTGATGATAGATTAAAATTTGACTCTCACATTGACGATGTCATCAAGAAAATAGCCAAGAAGTACGGTATTCTCTGCCGACTAAAAAACGATTTAACTATTGCTAGTAAAATACAATTGTACAAATCTATCATCTCTCCTCACATTGAATTTTGCCCTTCCATTTTGTTTTTAGCTAATCAAACACAAATATCGAGATTACAGCGTTTGCAAAATAAGATAAACGGTGTCCACGATGAAATTGCCACACACAAAATTGATTCGCAAAATTCGAGTTTTCATCCGATTGCCATCAAATTTTCAGGGATTGAGAAATAACTATTAAACTTCATTTTACCAATTTACTCGTATTTTATTTACAGTCCATACGCAAATGCCCGCACCTTTGCCTTAACCCCGGCCATAAGATTCTGCACAACCTGTGAATCAACCGTTTTTTGCATGTAAACCCATACTTTCTTCAGTTCCTCGACTGTCTTCACTACCTTAGATGGTTTAAGAAGGTGCTGCTTCATAATCGCCCAGTACTTCTCGATGGGGCGGAGCTCCGGAGGTGTTGGGAGGGTTGAACATTTTCGGCACGAAATTGACCTTATTGTCCGCATACCACTTCAGCACGTCCTTGGAGTAGTGACATGGGGCCAAATCCAGCAGAAGATTGTTGGGACGTTGTGGGCCTTCAGGAGAGGAAGCAGCCGCTTCTGGAGGCACTCTTTATGTACACCTGTCCGTTCATCGTGTCCTGGGTCACGAAAGGTGCACTCCGCTTCCCGCACGGGCAGATGGCTTGCCAAACCAGGAGTTTCTTCGCAAATTTGGACATTTTCTGAGTGCGGACATGCTCCGGAACGCTGAACTTATCCTTGGCCGTGAAAAACAGGTAGCCGGGGATCTGTTTGAAGTCGGCCTTCACATATGTTTCGTCGTCCATGATGCAGCATTCAACTTTCGTCAGCATGTTGAGGCACAACTTCCTGGCACGGGTTTTGGCGGACTTGTTCTGCTTCTCGTCGCGATTAGGGGCCTTTTGTACCTTGAACGTTCGAAGCCCAGCCTTAGTTTTGGCCTTCTGGACAAAACTTCGGCTTAGGTGCAGCTTCTTAGTCACATCCCGAACGGAGGCGTTCGGATTTCGGTTGAAGGCCCCAACTACGCGGTTGTGATTTTTGGTGTTGTACGGAATACTTTTTCCTTCACTTCTGGGCTTCCGATCGGTGGTCAACCGTTCCTCGAACCGCTTAATCACTCGCGACACCGTGGAATTCGCGATTCCCAACGTTTAGCGATGGAACGATGCGAGAGATCCTTGTTCTCGTGATGAGATGCGCAAGATTTTATCACGCACAAGCTCGTTCTTTCCGACTCCATTTCCGCGAGTTTTGATCACAGGACTTTAAAACTGGCAGGATGTAAATAATGCACTTTGAACTAAATCCACCCAAATTTTCATTAAATTCTACCCAACGGTTAAAAAGTTAGAGCAATTTCATAGTGTGGAAATTTCATCGTGGACACCCTTTAATGCGTTTGATCTTGAGATGTAACAGGTTCACTTCCTCCTCTTTTTTGTTAGATGCCCTACAGTGGCTATCGGTGAAGCAGAGAGTTGTGTATTTGACAATGGTGTTCATTTTTAAAGTAATAAACGGTTTGCTGCCTCGATATTTGTGTAATCGAATTGAAAGTGGAAGTGATATTCATAGATATAACACTAGAAACGCGGATGATGTTAGAACACCATATTTTTTGTACGAAGCTTCACAAAATTCGTTGTTTTTTAAAGGTATAAATGTTTTCAATTCGATTCCTATACACATCAAACGTGCAGCAACACTAACAGATTTTAAGAGACAATGTATTTCACACATCAAAGCTGCCTTTTGAACAGCTACTCTGATAACTTTTTACTCTTGACTAATTTTGTATCTTGACGATGTTATTACAACGGATATTTTTGTATGGTTTATTGTTAAATGTTTTATATTTGTCATGGGGCACAAACAAACTTTATTTTTCGCCTCGATGATGATGATGGATTTAAAGTTTTTATTTTGTTATTGTAATTTAAAGTAGTCTTCATTTTTTGTGTAGTCTTCAAAAGTTTGAGCCTCGCGCGCGGTATACAGGTATAAAGGACTTCTTTTTGAATTTACAAAAAAATATTGGCCTTTGATGCTTGAGAAGATGCCATGAAATAGTAGTGGGTTGTCTGGCTGATTGTCGGGGAATTCTTTGTCAGTTCTGTTGTGGTTGAAAGTAAAAGTTTGACTAGGGCCGGTCCAGGATTTTTTCGGATTGGAAATATTCTCGATTTCCCTTATTGGGAATAAAGGGCGATACGGTCAAAATTTGGTCAATATCAACTTGACGTATTTCTTTCAATTTTGCATTTAAAAAACCTGAACACCCCTCATTTTGAAGGTGTGTGTGTGTGTGTGTAGAATGTTGCTCCTATTTTGATTTTGGAATTCACTCTTCAGTTGTCAAAATGCCGTCCAAGCAAGAAGAGCAGCGTATCAAAATTTTGCTCGCGCATCGCGAAAATCCGAGCTACTCGCACGCAAAGTTGGCAAAATCGCTAAAAGTTGCCAAATCAACCGTTACAAATGTAATTAAAGTGTTTGGGGAACGTTTGTCGACAGCCAGGAAGTCTGGATCGGGGGGAAATCGAAAACCGGAAGCCGCTGAGACGACAAAGAGAGTTGCCGGTAGTTTCAAGCGAAACCCTAACCTATCTCTCCGAGATGCCGCAAATAAGCTGGGTGTATCGTCTACAACCGTGCATCGAGCCAAAAACGAGCCGGACTATCGACTTACAAGAAGGTAGTGACTCCAAATCGCGATGATAAACAAAATACGACGGCCAAAGCGCGATCCCGGAGGCTGTACACGACGATGCTGACGAAGTTTGACTGCGTGGTAATGGACGACGAAACCTACGTCAAAGCCGACTACAAGCAGCTTCCGGGACAGGAGTTTTATACGGCAAAAGGAAGGGGAAAGGTAGCAGATATTTTCAAGCACACGAAACTGTCAAAGTTCGCAAAGAAATATCTGGTTTGGCAAGCCATCTGTACCTGTGGCTTGAAAAGCAGCATTTTCATAGCTTCCGGGACTGTCAACCAAGAAATTTACGTGAAAGAGTGTTTGAATAAACGTCTGCTGCCTTTCCTGAAGAAACACGGTTGTTCCGTACTGTTTTGGCCGGATTTGGCATCTTGCCATTACGGTAAAAGGCCATGGAGTGGTACGCCGCCAACAACGTCAGGTGGTTCCCAAGGACAACACGCCAGAGCTCCGCCCAATTGAGAAATACTGGGCTATTGTCAAGCGGAACCTAGAGAAGACCAAAAAACTGCTAAGGACGAGCAGCAGTTCAAGGCAAACTGGCTTTCTGCGGCGAAGAAGGTGGACAAGGTGGCTGTACAAAATCTGATGGCAGGGGTCAAGCGTAAGGCCCGGCAATTCGGATTTGGAAAAGCGGAAGCCTAACTGAATATTTTTCCTGAATTTTATACTAATTGAACTTGAAAAAGAAATTTAATTTGATTTTTTAAATAAACGATTTCACCGATTTACACGCGTTTTCCCTTGACCAAATTTTGACCGTATCACCCTTTATCCTTGGTCAGCCCAAAACTAAGGTGGCGGCTCCATTAGTGTTGAAACCTCACTCGGTGGCGGGCAAGATCGGATATTGGATTGTATTTTAATAATGTCCTTATACAGGATTCTGTGATTTGAATTGTAATAGAATTTTCTGATCGCTGGGTTTATTTGCGAACATTTGTGGTTGACATCAAAAGCTTTTCACAATTATATCGCTGTAAAGCAAATGAACTGTTTTGGAAGAAGTTTATATCTGTAGATACAATCAGTTCGTTTTTGGTTTTGCATAACTGGTTGAATTGTTTTAAATAAATTATCTAATAGATAAATCGTCTAGCTCAAACCTTTGTAGGGGTAAGTGGCGGGACCAGCATCATCATCATCAACAACTTGATCAGTTCCTGGCTGGCAATTTCTTCACACTCAGCCTCTTAGTCACTTAGGTCCTGGCGGCGCTCCTTAGTCCGGAAAAAATCGGATACCAAGTAACATTGCCAAATCCATCCAGGTTTATTAAGTTTGGTTAAAGTTTTATGAAAGCCACTGGAATTAAATTTGGTGATATGATGGCACCAAAAAGGGCCAATAGATTTCTTACACAGTTTGATCGTTGTAAATCTTAAGACCTTGTTTTCTCAAATTCCTTTTACTCCTATCAAAGGTTATGTTTCGATTTAATGATCTCGTAAAATGCTGTTTGGAAAGGCCGTTTTAAGACTCATTCATATTATCTTATCATGGTCAGTTGACTAAGCATTTTAAAACTATTTGGCCTCCAGTGAATGTATTGAGCAGCAAATTGGTTTTATAGTAGCCATTGTGAAGGTAAATCGGCTTTTTGGCAAAACTATGACCTTTTTCCCTAGTGCCACTTTTATGATAGATGCGCTGTGCTCTATCCACACTCAAAGTAGTCTTGTAACGTTTGATTACAATACACACCGTTGACTTTGGGGATTTCAACACTTTTGCTATTTCTGAGGCAGACCACGAAGGATTCTCTAGATGTTTGTACACAATTTTCTTTTCTCAAGTTCCATGATCTGTAATTTTGAGATGCGTCGATCCATCGAGAAAACTTTTCATCAATTTCTTCGTCAATGAAACATCAACAAATGCCTGTCAAACGTTTTTTGTTCCAACCACCAGGGACGCGGGGGGGTATTAAACCGTGCGTCCAGAATTACTTTGAATCGAGCTTTACTTGGGAAGTTATCTTTTGACCCGATTTGGCCAGCTGCCACTACTCTAAGGAGGTTCTAGAGTCGTATGCTGCCAACAAGATCGATTTGTCCCCAAGCTAATGAATCCTCGACCAATCAAAAATGCTGGGCAATTCAAGGACATCCAGCAAATCCGGGCAAAATGGAAGAAATGCGTTGATTCCGTGTCCGTTTCCACTGTGCGTGCGTTAATGGGCTCCATGAAGATAAAGGTTCGAGATTTCGTTCAAACTGGAGAAATGTAACCATCTTATGCTGTAACTTCGAAGTTTATATGAAAGTACTGCAAAGCAACCATTAATAGACTTTTTAAACTTATTGAATCACAAAATTACAGGGTGTGGCAGAAAATAATGCGAAAATTTGTTCTATATCTTTCAAATCCCATTTACAACTAATTCAAGCAATTATATCAACATTTTCGAGTGCAGTTATCTTTATAAAGTGCTTTTAAACAAATTTATTCAATGTGTCCTCCATTTTTTATAAATAACATCCTCAAGCCGGCGCCGAAAGCCAGAGCATGTCTTTCGGACGTAGTCCTCCGACATTGACTGCCATGTGCGTGTTATGGTTGACTTCAGGGTTTTCACTAGGGTGTGATGTTTTGCAGGCTCGCGTTTCAACATATGCCCAAATCGAATAACCCAACGAACTGGACTAGGGGGCCACAAATACATCGGCCAAAACTTCATGTTATCGTTCAACCATGGTTGGGTTCGATTGGACGTGTGACACGGCGCTCCATCCCGCTGTAGAACAACGTTTTGATCCTCGGAGAAGTTGGCCGTCACCCATGGAAGCACTTAGTCCTTTAAAATACCGATATACACTTCGGTATTGATTTTAACTCCAGCATCAATGAAAACAGGCGGTATTTTCAAACGACTAAAATATTTACCTGCACTTAGTAATTCAGAAAAAGCACCAAAAATGAAAAAGTGCCACTAATATACTGTGCCAACAAATGACGTAGCGATCAGCATTAAAAATGAGGAATGAAAAAGATGAGAAAAGATCTTCGATAGCCTACATAGCGACCGGTAAATCTCATCAAATAGCAACAGCTATTAGTATAGCAATTAAATATGGCAGTATCGCCAAATTAGGTAATTTGAGCACTAACCACGCATATGTCCTTTAATTTTGTTGATTTTCCCATAAAAACAGTAAAATGAGCAATGGATAAATAAATATCCATTGCTCATTTTACTGTTTTTATGGGAAAATCTAACAAAATTAAAAGACATATGCGAATAGTTTAGTGCTCAAATTACATAATTTGGCGGAAATACTGCCATATTTAATTGCACATATACTAATAGCTGTTGCTTTATTTGACAGATTTACCGGTCACAATTAGATTATCCGAAGATCTTTTCTCATCTTTATTGCTCATTCTAATTTTTTAATGCTGATCACATTATTTGTTGGCACATACCTTAATAATTTAATGGCACTTTTTTCATTTTTTATTGCTCAAATCTCTCTTTTAATTGATGATTAATTATGCTGCCATTTTCAAACCGATGGACTGCACCAAGCCAAACATCATGACACCAGCCAGGTGTTTGGTTTAAAATTTGAATTTCACTTTTTCCGGAACGTTCTCCATTTTCTGCGGTGGAATGAACCGGTCCGTGCGGCTGTTGGCCACAGCATCGATGCTGAAAAGCTTTTCGTCGGGGAACAGGATTATCATTTTTTCCTTCTTCAACAAGGAAAGCAATCTCTTGGAACGAGTCACTCGTAGTTCCTTGACCCGGTCCGTAATCAAGTGACGTTTCACTCTGGCTCTTGAAGATGCATGCAGGTCTTCTTTGATGATTCTCCGCATGGATTTTTCCGAAATATTGATTTCCTTTGCAAATTTTTTTTATGGAACGCACCGGGTTACGAGCACGGACTGATTTGATCACGTTCGGCATGCGTGCAAAGCGCGGACGTCCGCTTCCCGGCTTCCGCTGCTTATGACCATCCTGCAGGGACTTTTTTATGCGGTAAACTGTTGCCAAATGGCACTCTATCACCTTGGCAATCGCTTTCGGCTTCTTCTGGGCGAGCAACAAACTGGTGATCATTTCTTTTGCGAACATTTTCACGAATTTGCAATGAAACAAATAGAATGTTTGGATGCAGCACTTGAAAGTAAACATAAACAAATACACTTTCGACAGAAATTAGTCACAAGCTACACGAATTAACCCAATACTCAAGTTTGAACATTTTCGCATTATTTTCTGCCGCACCCTGTAATGTTAAAAATTACTTTTAGTCAGCCTTTAATTCGATTTATACAATAGTTTAACCATTCCAAACACCCTTTACCATTCTCCAAAGACATGAAACCCTGTCACAATTCAAGATTGCAACATTATCTTCCAACCCAGAAGTGCCAAGCGACAGATTAGCTTGAACAGTTTTCCATTTGGGTGAGTTCTTACCACCAAAACGACCAACGCCTCAGTGTTTGCTCATCAATTTCCGATAAAATCACGCCGTTAAGGTTCAGATAGCTTCGCACTTCCTTTCCCTGACCGCTGACAGGTGTGTGCGTCGTGCGTTGATAAATAATCCGATGGTCACGATGAAGCCACACCTTCCAACTTGACCTCATCACTATTTGCACCGGGTGACGAAATCAATTTTGTTTATCCGTCAGCGACTGCCATTAGAAACTGCCGCCAGCAAATATTTGATCCCCAGCGAGATGGACGGATTGGCGTGTTCGATGTTTAGCTTTTTAAACAAATTATTATGGCTTTCCGAGTTGTGAAAATTAATGACCGTGGGTAAATGTGGTGGAATCCTGATGACAGGATGGAACGGAGCTCATAAATCACACCACTCGCCTGGTTTGGATCTCTTCTTAGCTCAATCATCGCCTCAGGGGCGGCTGAGTAAAACTGGCGACCTTTCGCAAACCCTCCCGTTTAGACAAACTTCGAAATTACTATCATTATCGATTACAGATTCGAAGCCCCGCGTCTTGCGATGCAATTTATGCCAATAGGTATGTATGTGTGTGTAGAAAATATCGAGTTATTGTGAGGTGGAAATCCAGCATTAAGGGTAATTGCCTTTGAAATATATCATTCGAAGACCGTGGCAAGATATACCCGATTAAAAAAAGATGTTTAACCATTTTTCGCGGTGCTCAACGCGAGGATTTGAAAGTTCAATTTGAAAAAAAAATGCGGGTCTTGCGATAGGTCGTATTTGAAAACCGTATAGAATGTTTAGAGGTTCTAAAATTTAAACTGGCTAGACGGACTAGCATCGATAAATAATTTTAGTTCGGATCAACAGTCATGCCATGTGTAAGAAGCATAAAATTTGAAGCTAATTTCATAATGTATCCTCTCTATCGTAGCACATTCGAAATGGTTGGCATTGTGTAGTTAATCGATATGTAGTGGCTCATATATTGGCCACGCCAATGAACTACCATCATCATCATCATCATCATCATCATCATCATCATCATCATCATCATCATCATCATCATCATCATCATCATCATCATCTCGCCTTGCTGAGCTTCTATCGTTTTTAAATCGAGGGTCAGGGAGCGCAACGGCGATTTGTGGCGATCTGATTCGATTTAGAGCACTAGCATAATTAGGACCTGTTGTTGGCTGCCTGAATTACAATAATTAAATTCGACTGGGCTTATTTGTGAAAGGTTTTGCAATCGCTCGGCTTGATCGCCAGGATGGGATGTTCGGGCTGTGACGAACGCATGAATTGAGTCATTCTGCGTCAATCGCCAAAGTATGGTTTTACTAAAGACTGTATTCGATGAAATTTGGACACACGCAATTGTTCGTAACTTTTTAGCGTGTGGGTAAAACTTATTGAAATTTTAACTGAATGTATTTCATTGTGTTGTTTCCATTGTGTAATGAGTTTCGTGAAACCCAAACGCTTCTCATCGATGGATCGGAAAACAGCTCGGAATCGCACATTCAATCGTATCTCATGTGATCAAAACGTTCAAGGACCGTAGCAGATAGCGGAAAAATGGTAGTGGCAAAAAACGTGGCACATCAAATCCAGAGAAGGCCAGGATGGTATTGAACCAATTTAAGCGTTATCCCAACATTTCGATCAGAGATGTTGCGAAAAAAGCGAAAGTTTCAGTTTGTTTTGTGCAGAAAACAATGAAACGTTCTGGATTACGTGTGTACAAGGTCCAGAAGGCACCGAACCGGAGCGATCAAACAGAACTCGGTGGCCAAAACTCTTGCGTGCAATGAAAACATGCAGTACATGAGAGTGCCGACACCAAACAAATGCCAGGACAGGAACACTACGTCGCCACCTCTAAGTTGGCCTTTCCGGAGAGTGTACGGAAGAAGAAACTGTCGAAATTCGCCAAAAAATTCCTTGTCTGGCAAGCGATCTGCGGATGTGGCAAAATGAGTGAGCCCTTCATCACTTCTGGGACCGTCAACGGACAAATCTACAAGGACGAATGCCTTCAAAAACGAATTCTGCCCTTCTTGAGATCTCACGATGGCCGGACACTGTTTTGGCCGGATTGGGCATCTTATCAGATAATAATGTAGTTTTTGTACCAAAAGACGTCAACCCTCCAAACACTCCGGAACTTCGCCCAATTGAAAAATTTTGGGCAATCATGAAGGCAAAGCTCGTTAAAACTCCAAAACTGATAGAAAATGAACTTGAACTAAAGAAAGTGTGGTTAAAGTCGGTCCTATCATTGCCCAAAATTTAATGAAAGGGGTCAAGGCAAAGGTGCGGGCATTTAGGTTGGGAGAAGAGGTTCAATAAACCAATGATGTCAAAACTTTACGATTTAGTAGTACTTTATTTCCAGAAAGTTTGAAAAGAATCGGGCTCAAGGAAAAATTTTGGTGACCTATTTTGTGTGTTCAAATTTCATCGAATACAGTCTTTAGCTGATCCCGGTACGAGCCTTGCAACGCATGCAACTAAATGAATGAAAATTTAACAGAACTGGTTTTTTTTGCTAAATGCATCTGGTTAAAATATTTTCGTTTGCTAATGTGTGTAATTTCTGCAAATAAAACAGAGGTTTATGTTTTCAATTTAATGGATAAGTAGTTTCTGCCGGTTTTGCATTCTGAATAGAAGCATTTCATAGACGAAACATTTGTCTTCAAACACCGTATTCTGTCAGTTTGAACGTAATTTTCTCTAGAAAAACCTTAGATTAACTTCTTGTGCATAATGTAGCACTGAGAGTAACTCAACATATTCTTGACTAAAACGGGGTTCAAATTTCTGTCTGAATATGCTTCTTACCCAAGAAATACACACTTTGTGTTTTAGTTGCCTGGATAATTATCATGTTTGGTTCAAATTTCTGTTTCATTTGTTTGAGAGAAACCCCCCCAACCCCCTAATGAAGAGAAGGCGTCTCGAAACAACCGTAGAAAAAATTAGCATTAGCATTAGCATTAGCATTGACGTTTGCACACCTCGTGGATGGAGCTACGATGAGGAATAATTCGTTGAAGATACTGCATGTCACCATTGAAACGGAACCAGATACTGATACGTTTCTCCACGCAGTAATCTCCACAAAAAGACTCCTCGATCGCTCACCTGGCCACGTCCATGCAACAGTTCGAGATAGGGAGGATTTTGGTATCTACATTAAGAAGACACGGGGAACCCACGTAGACTTCAGTAGATATCAAAAGAAAAGGGAAATGAATAGTAGGAGAGAATAGTTCAACAGACTGCCCAGTTTGGTGTTCAGAACATTTTTTTAAAAGGTCGTTGGGAGCATTTAGTCTAAGAGGGTTAAGTGATGCTCCATCATTCTTCAGATGGTTGGAACTTTTGCATTAACAAAAGTCCTAGCCCTATACGGCTTATGGTTATAGCGCCATTACTCGCTCTCTGAAAAGAGAAGAATGTCTGGAAAGAGAAGAATGTCTGAGAATATAGGAACGGGTGGTGAGAGAAAACGTATCAAATTTCTTGGGGTGCAGCAACAACATTGCATTCTTTTAATATGCAAGTTTATTTGTGATTACTTATTTTTAGTTTTCTTTAATTGGTGATTACTTATTTTTGGATTCTTTTTTTTCGTAGATTTCTTCTATTTTTAATTTTACTTTTTCCATATTTATTGCAAGCCTTTCCCAATCTTCAAAGCTCATCTCTTCAAATTTATTCATGTTTTGTTGTAAAATATCTATAAACGTAAAGGAAGGTCACCCTCCTTTTTTGGAGTTTTTTTTATAGTTACCTGCTAATAATAAAAGGTGCGTATCATCCATCCTTACGATGTGAGTCCAATACCTCAATTGAAGGACTCTTATTTTTTTTTGTAATGGTTGTAATCTTTCAAAAACTCTTTATGACTGATATTTTCCTCACTCGTACAACTGGATCTGAGCTCGTTTACGATTTGACGTTCATATTTCCTCAATGAGATCCTTGATTTTTTTGTAAGTGTTGAAAACCCATATCGTAACTCAATATAGCCCTAAACACTACTATTACAACTGTAGATCTGAATTTTTAAACTCAAGTACATTTTGGATAACCAAGAACATCGCAGAAAGATCCTCAAAAATTTAATGTTTATCAACGATAATTTAAACAACCATAGAAAAAATTCTGCCTAAAAACCCCCACATGCCAAATTTGGTTTCATTAGCTTGATTTGTACTCAAGTTTTGTAGTAATTTGTGTTTCATTTGTATGAAAGAGGAGGAGTTTCGAACCATCATAAGAACTTTCTCCGACCTCAAAAACCCTTACATATAAGTTTTAATAACAGTAGGTATGATTCTCATATTTGGTTGACATTTTTGTCCAATTTTCATGACAGCCCAGCCCTTCAAGAGAAGGGAGGAGCTTTAAACCTCCATAGAAACATTTCTTGGCTCTGAAAACCCCCACATACCAAATTTGGTTCCATTTGCTTGATTAGTTCTCGAGTTATGCAGAAATTTGTGTTTCATTGGTGTGGGAGCACCCCTTCCAGATGCGGTAGGGGTCTTGAACCATCATAAGAACCTTCCTCGACCCCAAAAATTCCTGCATAAAAATATTCATACCAGTTGGGATAATTCTCATGTTCGACTCAAATTTGTGTTTCTTCATGGTATTTATGTTTTAAGAAGAACTTAAACTTCTTACTACTCGATAATTCGAACTTCGAACCCAACCAAATCGAGAATAAAGAAACCAACTACTTTTTATTCAATTTCGTAGAATTTCCACCTATTCACAATCTTGGGGATCATTAAAAGTTCTTGTACGGTTTAACAACATCTCGGTAATGCTAACTATTCCACAGAAATTCCACGGCTGCCACGATTTTTTTTTCAATTTCTCGTAAGTTAATTAAATATGTGTGATATTCTGCTTTTTATCACAGAATATGTACCTGCTGGAAGTTAAAACAACTTCTGGGAAGCGAAATCTGATTTTCTAAGTTCCCGTCATTTCCAGAAAGTTGTTCCTATTCCATGGATGATCAGCAAACTTTTTGGAAGTTCATCGAAGTTTCCAGGAACGTTAATAATTTTTCGGCAATTCAATGAACTTCTCTAAAGTACCACCATTTCTCTTCTCGAAAGACAGTGAGCAAACTTCATGAGTATCTGGAAACTTCCAATTATTTTATTCAACTGCCGAAAAGTTTAATCAACTTCTTGCATGTTCATTATAGATATTTCCACCCATTCTTCATAGATATTCCGAAGTTCATTAAATTAATTTTTTAAAGAGTGCGTTCAGTAAGAAACTTAGAAGCTTATATAAGTTCTGAAATGATGCAAAATAGATCCGGTATAAAACAAAATTTTCAAACACCAGCGATGCAGCGATGTTTTTGCGTCTGGTGTAAACAAATAAATCCAAACCACGATTTGAACCACCGTTGAAGATGCCCTTAGAAGATCTGGCTACACGGCTGTAACAGGTGAGGCCAGAAATGATTTTTTTTCCTGTGGTGGCGAATGTGTTTGAAGTTTGGCGAATTGCGTTTGTAAGGGTGTTAACACATGGTGAAAGAAGAATTTGGGCAGCCTTGCTCAATGCCATCTGACGTTGTTTGCCGGATTCCAGAGAAAAGAAAATGGTTTGGACAAATTTTGGCTAGAACCAAGAAGGAGCTACCAAATTAGACAACATTTGTTGAAAATTGGCTCATCCTGTCGCACAAAAAGGCGTATTTTAAATAAATGGAAAGTGTCTGGTGGTAAATCAAACTGGAAAAAGGTTGGGAGCTTAGAGATTTAGCTACGAGTAATTTATATTAACTCATCGTAACAGTCGGGAAAATAAGGCAAAAATGCGGGAAAAATTCGGGAAAAATGCGGGAATTTTTATATTAAAATTGTGTGGCCACCCTGTGTATGTGACCCAGATGTGGGAGGGGCCTTGAACTATCAAAAGAATAAGATCCTTACCCGGACCTAAAAACCCCTGCATAAAAATTTGCATAGCAGTAGGAATAGTCTCATGTTTGGTTTAAATTTATTTTTCATTTGTATGGGAGCCCCCCTTTTCAAAGAGAGGAGGGCTCTCAAACTACCATAAAAACATTAAAAACTCGCCCATACCAAATTTGGTTCCATTTGCTTCATTAGTTCTCGAGTTATGGAGAAATTTGTTTTTCATTTGTATGAGAGCCCCCCTCTTACAATGGGAGGAAGGGTTTCAAACCACCGTAGAAACATTTCTTGCCTTCTAAAACCTCCACTTACCAAACATGGAGGAGGGATCTCGAACTATAAAAAGATACTTTCCCGGCCCCAAAAACCCCTGCATACAAATTTGCGTAGCTGTAAGGGTAGTTCCCATGCTTGGTTAAAATTTGTGTTTAATCTGTATGGGAGCCCCCCCCCCCCCCCTTCCTAAAATAAGAGGGGTCTCAAACCACCATAAAAACTTTTCTCGCCTTCAAAAACCCGCTCATGCCAAATTTAGTTCTCTAGTTTTCCACAAAAATCTGTTTCATTTGTATAAGAGCCATCCCTTTCTGATAAGGAAGGAGTCTCAAATCACTAAAGAAAAATTTCTCACCTCCAAAAACCTTCACTTGCCAAATTTAGTTTAATTTGCTTGATTAATTCTCAAATTATGCTGAAATGTGTGTTTTATTTTTATGGGAGTCCTCCTTCCAGAGGGTGGAGGGATATCGAACTATCTTAAGACCTTTTCCTGGACGCAATAACCTCTGCATACAAATGTGCATAGCAGTAGGGATAGTTCCCATGTTTGGTAGAAATTTGTGTTTCATTTGTATGGGTGCCCCCCTCTCAAGAGAGGGGAGGGGACTTGAATAACCATAAAAACATTCATTATTTGTTATTTTATATATTCTCCGTGCGAGGAGTAACGATTATGATGTTGAAGGAGATGTTCGCTCATCACCATGAGGCACCAAGAGTGAACAACAATGTTTTTGGCTAGAATTGAATTCAATTCTAGCCAAAAACATTGTTGTTCACTCTTGGTGCCTCATGGTGATGAGCGAACATCTCCTTCAACATCATAAAAACATTTCTTGTCCTCAAAACCACGCCCAAGCCAAATTTGGTTCCATTTGCTTGATTAGTTCTCGAGTTATGCAGCAATTTGTTTTTTATTTGCACGGGAACCTCCCTTTGTAGAGGCGGGATGGGTCCCGAATTACAAAGAAAACATTTTTCGCCTTCAAAAACCTCCACATAACAAATGTGGTTCCATTTGCTAAATTAGCTCTTGACTTATGCAGAAATTTGTGTTTCATTTGTACGGGAGCACTCTCCCCCCTCCCCAGGGCGAAGGAGTCTCAAAACATTTCTCTCTTTTGAAAACCTCAACGTGCAAAATGTGGTTCCTTTGCTTAATTAGTTCTCGAGTTATGCAGAAATTGATGTTTCATGTTGAAGCCCCCCTTTTAGAAAACGGAAGGAGTCTCAAGTTACCTTAAAAATATGTTCAACGTTCCTGCTAAATTTGGTTCCATTTGCTTGATTTGTTCTCGAGTTATGCAGAAATTTGTGTTTCATTTGTATGGGAGCCCCACTTTTCCAAAGAGAGGAGGTTTCTCAACCACCATAGAAACATGTTTTGTCTAAAAAAAAACCTCCACCTTCCAAATTTTATTCCATTTGCTTAATTATTTCTAGAATTATGCAGAAGTTGGTATTTCATTTGTATGGAAGCCCCCTCCCCCTCCTTTCAGAGGACGGTGGGGTTTCAAACCACCATTGAAACATTTCTTGTTTTCATTTGCTGATTCCATTTGCTTGATTAGTTCTCGAGTTATGCATAAATTTGTGTTTCATTCGTATGAGCGCCCTCCTCCCCCCTCCCCCTTTCAGAAGGTGGAGGGGTTTCGAGTCACCTACGAAACATTTCTTGCCTTCAAAAACCCCCACCGGCCAAATTTGTTTCGATTTGCTTGATTACGTCTCGAATTATGCAGAAATTTGTGTTTCATTCGTATGAAAGCCCCCCCTTTCTAAATGGAGAGGGACTCAAACTACCACTGAAACATTTCTTGCCTTCAAAAACTTACTAAAAGAACCTTCCCCGGCCCAAAAACCACTGCGTACAAATACAGACAGAAATTCATTTTCATGTATAGATTCCCCTCGCAAAACTGTCTTGTAATTGACCAGGTTTGCCACTGTATTTCAAATTAAAAAATTCGATTCTTTCTTGACCGTAAATTTTAATGCAGTTTTGACAGTTCATGTTTTCCGCAATAAAATAAACAACAGCAAAATCGCAAAAAAAAAAAACAAGTTTCCTTTGATCGGCTGTGCCAAGCCCGCATGGCGTCATCCTGAGAATTCTGCAAATTTAACTTAATCGACAAAGGAAAACAGTACAAACATAACCAAAACAAACAAGAAAACAGCTCCAGAGGCCGGACCGCGCTACCGTCGGATTCATAATTATCATTATCGTGCGATTTCGGGCATTTTTCTTGTGATTCTTCCCCCTCTCTATCGCAGCATTTCACACCAGCAATCCGGAAAGGCAATCAAAAATCCAAATTAAATAATATCTTCTCGCGGTCCGGTTTTAACTGTTTTGCCGGTCTCAAGGCCATAATGCGGAGAATCGTTGGATAAAAAAAAACATCCGCTTTGGCGTTCAAAATAATCAGCCCGGAATTTTCGTCATGCGGGAAAGAGTTTCCATACCAACATTCCTCGGGTTTGACAATCGATTGATGAATTGACGATTCGGCCCAGCAGCTGCCGTCGAAAAACTTACATTTATCTGTCAATTGGTTGGGCTTCATTTCCAGGAATAATCGATTCGTCATTGTAGAATTTGAATTCCATTCGCTGGTATTGCTTATTTTTTTTCCGTGGACGCTTCCCAAAAACCGAGTGCCTCCCCGGTGAATTATTGACAATCAACACAACAAAAGCATGCTATGATGAATCACATTTTTCGAACCGTGTTAAAGATCGCGAGTATCATCTTTTTTTTTCCTACGTAGAGATAAGAAAGTACAACGCGTTTCAAATTTGACACAATGACACTGTTGACTTGTGTGTAGCCATCTTTATCTGCGGCGATGATGGCGCCTAGCAAAACAGAACAAGCGCATACCTTCTGCCAAGCCTTACACACTTCTGATACGGTCATTTCATGTTCAAGGTTAGGTTTTCTCGAAATTAGACACGCTCTTTTGCCGGCATTCTGGTTGCTATCAAAACAAAACGACGACCTTTGTGGCAGGTAGATTTCAGCTTTGCCTCAGCACGGCCGAGGCATAAAATGACACACGGGAGGAAAACATAAATTAAAGAATGCGGGTGTGTGTTGATTGGATCTGTTGCCATGGATTTCGGGGCTGTCTCTTTCTCGCCCAACGTGATCTTGACGCTATCGGAACGGGACGATCTCCGACCGTATTGAACGATGGTGGTAGAGCGAGGTTGGAGATTTTCGTAGAAGGATCGACCGGCAGCGTTAAATGCAGAAGTAGAAGCTTTATGTTTTGAAGAACGATTAGAGGAACGAGGTGGGAATTGCCAATGGGATTATGACACCGATGTCCCCGAGGAAGTCAGGAACAGGGGATTTAAGTCGCCTAAATCAATGAAAACAAGAAGAAGTGCGAGAAGAAGGGTTCACCGTCTGTTCTCTAACATTGTTGTTTTGTTTCAACTTCACCTTACTGACGGCTACGGAAATCAAAATCAAAATAAAACAAAACCGAGGTGAAAACAGACTTATTCTCGGAGGAGAAATACAACAAGAAATTGAGCGTAAATCAAATCCGAAGAAAAATGCTCGAGTATTTGGCTTAACTTGTTCTGTAGCAGGTTGAACAAGAACAAGGCTTATTTATCGTTACACCTCAGGAGCTAGACTCTTCATTAAATAGCAGGCAAAACAACTGCTACTTGACGTTAAAATCTTGCCTATATAGCATTCACTGTTCTTCGAATCGAATTTGTTTGTTTACGAACTATAGAATACTCGTCGATCATCTTGATTCTATCGAATTTAATGCAAGCTCAAAGAGAGTTTCTATCAATTTTGAACGCATTTGCGAATTCTAGACAAAATCTTCAAAAGGTCGAAGGTAACAATTGTAAACAATGACTTAAAACATAAATTTTCTGGATATGCCAGGTTGCTAACATCTATATCCACTACCGACGCAGAGGTAATAATTCCCTGTACCTGTTTCTGTTGCTATTTGGTTTGTGAGACCAAGCAGATCGCAGAAAAATACGCTAGAAGTCATTGTTTACAAATCTTACTTTCGACATTTTGTCTAGAATTGTTCATACTAATGTACAGGGTGAGTGGTAATTCCTGTCAGAGTTCATTTTTTAAACATTTGGCACTTTGGATGGGTTAATCACAAACATGATTGCACTTTTTCTTTTAGAGTGTATTGAAATGTCAACACGACTTGCAAGCTGGTTTAGCTTTTTCATTCGGAAACATTAATAACGTCTCGTGTAAAATTCATAATTTCAAAGTGTGTTCATACAAGTGCATCAAGTTATATAGACCATTGCACCGAATGTTTTAACCTCACTTTTTTGACAGTTCAGGGAGCTTGTTTACAAGGGTTTAGAATTTGAACCGACCTAACGAAAACTTTCATTGGCTTTTTCCGGATTCGGTACGATTAGATTCAAAAAACAATGTAAAAATAAGCACTGGTGTCTGTTTTTCTGCCATTTTTCTTCAATCGTAATAAAATTAGAGCACAAAATCTTAAACCCATCTTACCGAATATGTTCTAAGTCCACGTAAACAAGCTCCCTGAACTGTCAACACTGCACCAATGACGCTATCGTGCAATGATCTATTAGTTCCAGTAGTAGATTATTTGTCCAATTTAGTAGAAGTTTATTTTTGTAAGCAGTATTTGATGTGTATTTTACTGTGCAGCGAAGCAGTTGTGACCAATTGGTTGTGAAAGCTTATCATAGCCACGTATAGCATGCCAAACCATAGCTTTCTTACCAAATTTTTCGACTTAAATCGATGTCTCAGATTGCTTTTTTCAACTCTTTATTTATTCCAAATTTTACATTATTTTACATTCATATATTATCTTAGGTGATCCTTCTAAGTAATTAACATTTCAACCTTATATGCTATCATTAATATCTAATTGTGTTAATATTATTTTTACTTTGTCTATTCAGAATTTTTAACATGGTTTATTTTGCCTGCGTGTAAGAATTATAGTTGATTTCTTAAAACTAGTTCTTATCTATAGAGGGAATTGATCATTGCAATTGAAGATTGCAATGATTTTTGTCTAAAATTATGAATTACTAGCTGATCCCGGTGCGAGCGTTGCTACGTATGCAACTAAATGAATGAACATTACATAGAACTGACGCTTTATTCTTGATGAGTTTTTTTTTTTGAGTAATAAGGAGTTCAAACTTCTATCAGAACATTCTTCTCGCCCAGACAATACACAGTTTGTGGCTTAGTTGCCTAGATAATTCTCAGGATTGGTTGGTTGAAGGATTTGTGTTTGAGGATTGGTTGAAATTTGTGTTTGAATTCAACATAGAAACATTTCTTGCATTCAAAAAACCCCCATTTTTGATTCCATTTGCTTGATTAGTTCTCAAGCTATGCAGAAATTTGTGTTTCATTTGTATGTGAGCCGGAAGGGGGAAGCGGTCTCAAACAATCATAAGAACCTTCCCCAGTCCCAAAAATACCTGCATACATATTTTCATTCCGATCGGTCAGACAGACAGTCAGACAGAAATCCATTTTAATATAAATAAAAATCCTGTTTCCAATAACCCCCACATGGCAAATATGGTTTCATTTACTTGAATAGTTCTCGAGTTATGCAGAAAATTGCGTTTCATTTGTATGAGAGCCCCCCCCCCCTCTTTCAGAGGGCAAAGGGGTCTCAAACCACCATTGAAATATGTCTGACCTTCAAAAAAATCCACATGCCAAATTTGATTCCATTTGCTTTATTAAGTCTCGAGTTATGCAGAAAATTGCGTTTCTTTTCTATGGAACCCCCCTTATTAAGAGGGCAGAGTGGTCTTATACCACCATAGGAATATGTATCTCCTTCAAAAAATTCCACATGCCAAAATTTATTCCATTTGCTTTATTAGTGTTGAGTTATGCAGAAATTTGTGTTTCATTTGTACGGGAGCCCCCCCCCCCTTCAGAAAAGGGAGGGGTCTCAAATTAGCATTGAAACAGTATTCATCTACAAAAACCTCCACATGCCAGATTTGGTTCAATTAGCTTGATTAGTTCTCGAGTTATACAGAATATTGTATTTCATTTGTATAGGAGCCCCCTCTTTCAGGGCGAAGAGGTATCTGAAACCATCATAGAAACCTTTCTTGCCTTTGAAACCTCACACATGCTTAATGTAGTTTCTTTTGCTTGGGGTCTCAAACCACCGTAGAAACATTTCTTGCCTACAAAACCTCCACATGCCATATTTGGTTCCATTTGTTTGATTAGTTCTTGAGTTATGCAGAAAATAGTTTTTCATTTGCATGGGAGCCTCCTTTTCTAAAGGCGGGAGGGTTGTCGAACTATAATAAGATCCTTTACCGGACCTAAAAACCCCTGCATACAAATTTGCATAGCGGTAGGGATAGTTCTCATGTTTAGTTAAAATTTGTGTTTCGTATGTATGGTAGCCCCCCTTTTCAGAGTGAGGAGAGGTCTTAAATTACCACAAAAAAAATTCTTGCCTTCAAAAACTCACCCATACCAATTTTGGTTCCATTTGCTTGATTAGTTCTCGAGTTATACAGGCATTTGTTTTTCATTTGCATGGGATCCCACCCTTTCTAGAGGCGGGGGGGCTCTCAAACTATCATAAGATGCTTTCCCGGACCCAAAAACCACTGATTACAAATTTGCAAAGCAGTAGGTATAGTTCTCATGTTTGGTTGAAATTTGTGTTCCATTTGTATGAGAACCCCCATTTTTAGAGGGAGGAGGGGCTTTGAACCACTATAAAACATTTCATGCCTTAAAAAACTCGTCCATTCCAAATTTGGTTCCATTGGCCTTATTAGTTCTCGAGTTATGCAGAAATTTGGGTTCCATTTATTTGAGAGCACCCCCCCTCCCTTCCTCCTCATATGACGGAAGAGTCTCAAATCACCATAGAAACATTTCCCTCCTTCAAAAACTTCCACATGCGAAATTTGGTTCCATTTCTCTTATTAGTTCTCGAGTTATGCAAGGATTTGCGTTTCATTTGAATAGGTCCCCCCCCCCCTTTCAGAAAAGGGAGGGGTCTCAAATCAACATAGAACAAATTTTTGTCTTCAAAAACCACCACATACTAAATTTGGTTCCATTTGCTTGATTAGTTCTCGAGTCATGCAGAATAGTGTATTTCATTTGTATCGGAGCCTCCCCCCCCCCCTTTTTAGGATAGGAAGGGGTCTCAAACCAACATAGAAACATTTTTTGTCTTAAAAACCACCACATGCTAAATTTCGTTCCGTTTGCTTGAATATTGTGTTTTATTTGTATGGGAGCCCCCCCCCTTTTATGGCGGGGAGGGTTCTCAAGCTACCATCAAAACCTGTTTTGCCTTCAAAAACTCACACATGCTAAGTTTGGTTTCTTTTGCTTGATTAGTTCTTGAGTTGTGTAGAAATTTGTGTTCCATTTGTATGGGAGCCCCCTTTTCCAGTGATGGGAGGGGTCTCAAACCATCGTAAGAATATTCTCCGGCCTCAAAAACCCGTGCATACAAATTTTCATGCCAAACGGTCCTTCCGCTCGCGAGTTAAATCGTGACAAAGGAAACCCCAACTCATTTTTATTATATAGACTAGCTGATCCCGGTGCGAGCGTTGCTACGCCTGCAACTAAATGAATGAACATAACATAGAACTGACGCTTTTTTTTATTAATTTTTTTTTTGAGTTCAAACTTCTATCAGAACATTCTTTTTACCCAGACAATACACAGTTTGTGGCTAAGTTACCTGGAAATTCTCAGGATTGGTTGAAATTTGTGTTTGAATTCACCATAGAAACATTTCTTGCATTAAAAAAACCCTGCATACCATTTTTGATTCCATTTGCTTGATTAATTCTCAAGCTATGCAGAAATTTGTATTTCATTTGTATTCGAGCCGGAAGGGAGAAGCGGTCTCAAACAGTTATAAGAACCTTCTCCAGCCCCAAAAATACCTGCATACATATTTTCACTCCGATCGGTCAGACAGACAGTCAGACAGAAATCCATTTTTATATAAATAAAAATCCTGTTTCCAATAACCCCCACATGCCAAATGTGGTATCATTTACTTGAATAGTTCTCGAGTTATGCAGAAAATTGCGTTTCATTTCTATGGGACCCCCCCTCATTAAGAGGGCAGAGTGGTCTGAATCCACCATAGGAATATGTCTCTCCTTTAAAATATTCCACATGCCAAATTTGATTCCATTTGCTTTATTAGTTCTCGAGTTATACAGAATATTGTATTTCACTTGTATAGGAGCCCCCCTTTCAGGGCGAAGAGGAATCTGAAACCATCATAGAAACCTTTCTTGCCTTTAAAACCTCACACATGCTACATTTGATTTCTTTTGCTTGGGGTCTCAAACCACCGTAGAAACATTTCTTGCCTACAAAACCTCCACATGCCATATTTGGTTCCATTTGTTTGATTAGTTCTTGAGTTATGCAGAAAAAAGTTTTTCATTTGCATGGGAGCCCCCCTTTCTAAAGGCGAGAGGTGTGTCGAACTATAATAAGATCCTTTCCCGGAACCAAAAACCCCTGCATACAAATTTGCATAGCGGTAGGGATAGTTCTCATGTTTGGTTTAAATTTGTGTTTCGTATGTATGTATCCCTATTCAGAGTGATGAGAGGTCTTAAATTACCACAAAAACATTTCTTGCCTTCAAAAACTCACCCATACCAATTTTGGTTCCATTTGCTTGATTAGTTCTCGAGTTATGTAGGAATTTGTTTTTCAGTTGAATGGGATCCCACCCTTTCTAGAAGCGGGAGGGCTCTCGAACTATCATAAGATGTTGAAGGAGATGTTCGCTCATCACCATGAGGCACCAAGAGTGAACAACAATGATTTTGGCTAGAATTGAAAGATATGAAGAGAAAGTTTTTGATAGTTCCGCTAGTGTGCGGCAGGCTCGGAAACATAGCAGATGTTTTAGGAAAATTGAGCGAAAAGGGCATGTGTACAGTGGTACTCGAACCAACGACATTTTTGCCTAACATCCCACTGCGGGGTAGGTTAAAGCACGGACTAAGTCCGCCACTTCAACAGGCAAAAATGTCCGGTTGGAAGACGCTCATGTTAGGCAAAAATGTCGTTGGTTCGAGTACCACTGTACACATGCCCTTTTCGCTCAATTTTCCTAAAACATCTGCTATGTTTCCGAGCCTGCCGCACACTAGCGGAACTATCAAAAACTTTCTCTTCATATCTTTCAATTCTAGCCAAAAACATTGTTGTTCACTCTTGGTGCCTCAGTGGTGATGAGCGAACATCTCCTTCAACATCATAATCGTTACTCCTCGCACGGAGAATATATAAAATAACAATTAATGTATGTGAAACCATAAATGGTGGTAACCATTAATCATACTGGTGGGGACCAGTATCGCATCGCTTCACGGTGTTTCTCTCCGAGGTCTCTACGTTGGAGACGACGAGAAAAACTTTAGTGATCGTCAGTCGGTGCGAATCAAAAACAAACCCAAAAAAAAGGAGAGAGTTCCTCTCCCATGTGCACACAATAGATCGCTAGAATAACTATACAAGCCACAGTGGTACATGAGCGTCTTCCAACCGGACATTTTTGCCTGTTGAAGTGGCGGACCTAGTCCGTGCTTTAACCTACCCCGCAGTGGGATGTTAGTCAAAAATGTCGTTGGTTCGAGTACCACTGTACACATGCCCTTTTCGCTCAATTTTCATAAAACATCTGTTAGATTTCCAAGCCTGCCGCACACTAGCGGAACTATCAAAACTTTCTCTTCATATCTTTCAATTCTAGCCAAAACTTTCTCTTCATATCTTTCAATTCTAGCCAAAAACTTGTTGTTCACTCTTGGTGCCTCATGGTGATGAGCGAACATCTCCTTCAACATCATAATCGTTACTCCTCGCACGGAGAATATATAAAATAACAATTAATGTATATCATAAGATGCTTTCCCGGACCCAAAAACCACTGAATACAAATTTGCAAAGCAGTAGGTATAGTTCTCATGTTTGGTTGAAATTTGTTTCATTTGTATGAGAGCCCTCCTTTTTAGATGGAGGCGGGGCTTTGAACCGCCATAAAAACATTTCATGCCTTAAAAAACTCGTCCATTCCAAATTTGGTTCCATTTGTTTGATTATTTCTCGAGTTATGCAGAAATTTGGATTCCAGTTGTTTGAGAGTACCCCCTCCCCCCTTCCTCCTCATATGACGGAAGAGTCTCAAATCACCATAGAAACATTTCCCTCCTTCAAGAACTTCCACATGCGAAATTTGGTTCTATTTCTCTTATTAGTTCTCGAGTTATGCAAGGATTTGCGTTTCATTTGAATAGGCTCCCCCCTTTCAGAATAGGGAGGGGTCTCAAACCAACATAGAAACATTTTTTGTCTTAAAAAACCACCACATGGTAAATTTCGTTCCGTTTGCTTGATTAGTTCCCGAGTTATACAGAATTTTGTGTTTTATTTGTATGAGAGCCCCCCCTTTTATGACGGGGAGGGTTCTCAAGCTACCATAAAAACTTTTTTTGCCTTCAAAAACTCACACACGCTAAATTTGGTTTCTTTTGCTTGATTAGTTCTCGAGTTGTGTAGAAATTTGTGTTTCATTTGTATGGGAGCCCCCCTTTTCAGTGAAGGGAGGGGTCTCAAACCATCATAAGATTGTTTCCCGGTCCCAAAAAACTCTGTATACAAAATTTCACGCCGATCGGTTCTTCCGCTCGCGAGTTAAATCGTGACAAAGGAAACCCCAACTCATTTTTATTATATAGATTTTGTTGGACATTTCTTGTAATTCAATAGTACTGAACCAGGGTGGCAGCTTCAAAATCAGCACTCTGAAGTGCTTTTTTCCTAGTTGCACAACAACTAGACCATATTGGCACAGCATAAAGCATGGCCGGTCTAAAAATTTGTTTGAATATTAGAAGTTTGTTCTTTAAACAAAGTTTGGATTTTCTGTTTATAAGAGGATACAAACATCTTATGTACTTATTACATTTGGCTTGAATGCCCTCAATGTGATCTTTAAAAGTTAAGTTTTGATCAAGTATCAGTTCAAGATATTTTACTTGACTTGACCAAGAAATTGGAACTCCGTTCATAGTGACCGTATGACTATTATTGGTTTCAAAAATGCAGCTCTAGGCATGTGTGGGAATATTATAAGTTGAGTTTTGGAAGCATTAGGAGAAATCTTCCATTTTTGAAAATAATCTGTAAAAATATCCAAGCTTTTTTGTAGCCTCCTGGATGTAACACGAAGACTTTTTCCTTTAGCGGAAATGCCTGTGTCATCAGCAAAGCATGATTTTTGACACCCCTGAGGTAAATCAGGAAGATCTGAAGTGAAAATGTTATATAGTATTGGCCCAAGTATGCTACCTTGAGGAACACCAGCCCTAATGGGCAACTGAACAGATTTAGAATTCTGATAATTTTCTTGCAAAGTTCTATCAGTTAAGTAGTTTTGAACTAATTTCATGATATAAAGCGGAAAATTGAACTTTTTCAGTTTCGCAATCCAACCTTCATGCCAAACACTGTCGAATGCTTTTTCTATGTCTAGAAGAGTTGTCCAGTGGAGCAGCCTTCAGCTTTGTTTGAACGAATTAAATTTGTTACTCTCAAAAGTTGATGCGTAGTTGAATGTCCATGGCGAAAACCAAACTGTTCATCAGCAAAAATTGAGTTTGAATTGATATGAAGCATCATTCTATTCAAAATTACTTTTTCAAAAAGCTTACTTATTGAAGAAAGCAAACTGATCGGTCGGTAGCTAGGAGCTTCATCCGGACTTTTGTCTGGCTTCAAAATTGGTACGACTTTTGCATTTTTCCATTTATCTGGAAAGTATGCTAGATGAAAACATCTGTTAAATAGTTTTACCAAGAAAGACAAAGTACTCTCAGGGAGTTTTTTGATGAGGATATAGAAAATTTCATCATCACCTGGTGCTTTCATATTTTGATTTTTTTTAGTTATAGTTCTAGTTTAGTTTAGTTTATAGTTTAGTTATAGTTATAGTTCTTCAGACTGCTTCAATACTGCTCCTTTAAGCATTGTATAATATTGTAGCCCCAACGAGGATTTGAAGTCGAATTTCACGGCTGGCATGGCTTTCTCACACACTCCTCCCGTTTTTGATTCCGGGAAAGTCCACGCATTTTGAAACAAACTGTTGGAAACGATTAAACCGCTAGACAAGTGATGTGAGATAAAGGTAAACAATAGGATGGAGCCATAAAAAAGAACTAATAGTCAATTGATACAAAATGGCAGCGGTTTCTATCGGCGTCCATACGTTTTGGAACATTCTTTTTATCCGTTGATTTGGAGGGTTATGGACGAGAATGGTTTTCCCGGGAAACATACTAGACTAATTAAGGCAACGATGGATAGTTTACAGTGTGGAGTGAAGGTATTGTTTATTGTTCGTACCAGGGAACAATAGAGTGATTTCAGACAGTAGATGTCTTAGGTATACCCAAAAGTTGAAAAGGTGGCAAAAAATGCAATTGCAATTTTTGCAATCATAACTTGAGAAATCCGCTTGATGCAGCAAAGACAATTTTGCCCATCATGATCCACAAAGCGTTTTATTGTATAAACAAAGCCATGCAAGTGTGTGCAAGCGATGCCATGCAAGTGTGTGTGAGAGACATTTGCTTCATTATTATACAGCATCGAGTGCCTCGACAATCGAAGCAACTGTTGGGCTTTCATTCCTTTCATTTCATCTTGTAACAGTGGCTCAATGGTAACAATCTAGAGCCATGACGCAGGCAGTCTCGGTTCGAATCTCAGTTGTGTATCATGATCGTCAATTTTTTGTGAGTCATGGAACTTCCGGACTCCAATCTCATACTCAAAAAAATACACTGCACGATCTCACTTACACATTGAATTTTTCAAAGCGAATTGATGTGTTGCATTTTCTCTCCAAGTTACGATCCATTACGAGAAATTAAACAAAATCATGCGAAATTGCATTACAATCTTGCTTTTTTATTTTTGGTGTATCCTGAATATGAACCCTAAGGTGATGTGTCGCTTGAATGATAGCTGCGAATCTAAGATGAAATCCAGGTCTTTTACCGGATTGACGAAGCAAGCTGGTCGTAGTGGAACATTATCGGTTGCTTTTTTTTTCGTGAAAACGTGATAGCAAAGGGTTCACCAGTTCACGCCAAGAAAGAAAAAAGAAGGAGGAGCTAAATAGGGATCATCGAGCTTTAGGTAGTGTAGGCAGATTCCGCTGCTCGAATATCAATACTTCGACAGAGACAAAGTCTAATCTACTCGAACGACCTAAAGTTGCCAGGTGCGAAAATCCAGACGATCGCATGTGGCGTGATGATCGTACGATGATGACAGTGACTACCTAGGAAATTTAGGCGAGGATATATAAACCCACTTCACTCCCATGGAACTCCCTTTGTTCCTGCGAAGTGAAGATAAACGGAGTGCTGACAGTATGGCCAATTTAAAATATCTAAGATAGAATATAAGTTTAAGTGACGCGGTACAGTATATACACCGTGTTCAATATATTCTCATACAAAATAAAACTCTATTTATTTCAAAACGATAACCCAGATTTTATTGATAACTTTACTCATTATATTGTAATATAATACTGATCAACTACAGCTTTTGTTTTAGAATAACACCGCCTTTAACTTTCTTGACCTGCTCCAGACGTTTTTCAAAACCGCCACAGTGCCATCGGCATTTCGTCCCAAATTCGTTTGTTTATGGTTTTGAATTGGTTCATATTAGACGTCCTGTGGTCATTTACCTTCGCCAGCAGGTATGACCATACGAAATAATCCAAGGGATTCAGATCTGGTGAACTGGGAGGCCATTCATTCTTGTCCTAAAAGTCGGTCAAATTTTCTCGGTACCAGCCCTGAACGAGATTGCAGCCCTGGACGAGTACGTCCTGCTGAAACACATAGTGATCATCTCCAAACACCTCTTGTACATATGGCTTGACAACATTCTCCAAAACTTCCGTTTTATAATATACGACATACACTTTAACGCCTTTTTCGATGAAAACCAGTAGTAATTTGTCTCGCTTGCGAATTCCTCCCCAAACCATCACTGACGCAGCACTTTGGAACCGTGGAATATTCCTGTTACTCTCTGGATCAGTTCTCGAAGAGAGAGCCCAAAATCTGTCATTCTGGACATTGTGGGTTTGTTGCAAGACGAATAACTTTTCTTCTAAAAAGATAAATTCTTCTTGGAATCCGAGGTCATTTTGCAGTATATTGTGCATTGACGATCTCGAAACACTCAGATCTGTGGCCCATTTTACACGTACAGAGCACTCGTGATTTTCGCAATCCCCAATCCGTTCCCTGACCACTTTAACAACTCGAGCAATCCGCACCATGTACGAGGTACGACGGGATCTCTTCCGGCTCATCCAACGAGCAGGTGTCACGGCAATCTCGGGATGGTTCGGTACACAAAATCCCGCTTTACTCCGAGGTTTTTCAAATTTCTGAAAAAAGCGCCCGGGCGGTCACCTTTCAAAAACTTTTTTATCACGATACTCCTTCATCGCTGGTAAACGATAAACACCGAATGAAAACAATCAAACATAACCTAAAAGCGTTTGCATAGACATAGCGCAAAACTACACCAACACATACGTGAAGCATGTTGAGTAGTTGCAGTATGAGAATATATTGGACACGGCGTAGACAATATAATTGCCCAAAAGTTCGCCATAGATTGCAAGATGGGCACTTTTAAGGTTTTCTAACAACAAATTTTTCATGTCAACATAACTCAAAGAAGACAAGACTTAAAAAAAGTGATGCATGGGTAAATTTTAGAAAACTGTCTAAGCTTTTATAATTTTTTTTTTTAAATTGTAAAATTTATTCTTACACACTGAAATTTTTTTTTTAAATTTAGAGAATTGAACGATTATTTTTTTAAAATAAACGCAATTTTATTGTCTGAAAGTTTGTCATACACTGCAAGATAGTCACTTTTTAGGAAAAAAAAAAGTTAGTCTCACAACAACTTTTTCATGTCCTATTTTTACCGTGTATCACAACTCGTCTATTTTGGTCTTCAACACCCCTATAGAATCTAAAAAAAGGTAGCAGTCATAAAGAATTGAATGTATTGAACATTTGATAAAACAATCATCTAGACTAACATTTGAAAAGAATCAGAAACATTAAATTTATCTTGACATCTGTAAAACAGAACCAAAAGTTTACGTTTAAGTCATTCATAACTGCTTGTTCGCATATTTCTATTTTTATGGGCGATTCAAATTTGGCTTTGTATACCTTTTGGGCGGAAGGAAGGTCAATTCGTTACAGAATTTGTAAAATGTATAGGAAAAAATGTGATAGAGGGAGGCCAATACATCTAAAAGAATAGCGAACGTCATATTTGAATAGTCTTTAAATTGATATGCATCAAGTCTCATCAAATTAGAAAATTCTTCAAATATGACTTTATATGAGTTTTCGAAATAAATAGAGTTTTATTTTATTAATGTTTTATGTGTACATCTTCACGTATAAGTAATTATCATAGCTTCATATATTTAATTTATAAATCTCTCACATACAAAGTCAATTTTTTTGGATAATCCTTTAAATCAGATAACCTTTTAGATGAAACTTGATTTTCTGAAATAGGTACAATGCAATGAACCTGTGTAACAGGTATTGTCTTTAGGTGGCTATAGAATGCCTCAAATTCTTCTGACATTTTTGCATACCGTTCAGCTGATATGAAGCTGAAATTCAGTTTTGTAATATTTATATTTGACTGGTAGACTGCCCAGTCATATAGTTCTCGAGAAGTTTTGATTGTGTTTCCAAAATCTTGAGCAAAGGCTTGCTCTCTTTACCATTCGCTTGAGATGACCACCAATAGCTTTACATGGACCTTTCCCATGAGACGTTCCAATCCATATATCAGGGCTGGTAGCAGGTCACTTTTTAGTGAATATGTTTGAATGCATATCGTAATCTTTCATAGATTATAAAGCTAACTTTATGACTATAGATCCTAAATTCTGAACTCAAGGGCAGCTTTGATGACCTAGAACATCCCAAGATATCTCATTAGATGTTGAACTTAAAAAAAATCGGTTAAATTCACATTGTTACTTCGTTTAGTCCAAAAAGCTGTAGATTTTAAGCTACATTTCAAAACTTATAATCTACAGCTGGATGTAGATATTAGGTTTTATAATGTTTTGAAAAAAGAGGAAAGTTTGGATAACCTAGAACATCCGAAGATTATCCAATAATGTCAGTTGTTCTTCCAAAATATTCAATGAATATGTTCCAATACACATCGTAGCTTTGCATAGCCCAGTAAGCTTTTGGTACAACTGTAGGTCCTCAAGGATAGTTTGGATGACCTGAAACATGCCATTCTGCTTTATAATGTGTTTTGACTTTAAGAGTGTTGAATAGTGAATACTAAGAGTGTGAATATTTTTTGTATCTTTGAATAGCCTAAAATTTACTGTTACAACTGTAAATCTTAAGGTCTGACTGCCGAGACAGTTTGGATGACCTAGACCATCCCAAGATTATCTTATTGTGTATTTTTACGTTTGAAAATATTCACTGAATACACTTGAATAGGTGACGTACCTTTGTATAGTCAAAAAAAACTACTGTCACTATCTTAGATTTCAAGGTTTGAACTCCAGGACGGTTTGGATTACTTAGAGGATCTCTAAGTTATAAAACACTGACTGTTGACCTTCCAAAAGGTTCATTGGATATGTTTGAATATATATGGTAACCATATATAGAAAACTACTGTTATAAGTGTAGATCTTATGTTTTGGACTTTGGACAGTTAGGAGTTGGCCTTCCGTTACAACTGTAGATCATATGTTCTGAGCTCAAGGACAGTTTGGATAACCTAGATAATTCCTGTCTATCTCATGACTTTTTTTTTACGTCAGAAAATATTCACTGAATATGGTTGAAAACGTAGCGTAACTTCGTATAGCCCAAAAAGCTATAGTTATTTCTGTAGATATTAAGTTCTGAACTCAAGGACAGTTTGGATGACCTAGAACATCATAAAGTTTTGAAATAATTATCCAAAAGGTTTATTCAATATGTTTGATATGACCTTATATAGCCCTAAATGCTACTGTTACAACTGTAGATCTGAAGTTTTGAACTCAAGTACATTTTGGATGACCAAAAACTCAGAAGGATACAAAAATATATAACGTTCATCAAAGAGAATCTGACAGTACGTATGCATATGTATAATATTCTAAAACAACGCTTTATACTATTATTAAGGCATTTATTTTTTCTCACTGAACTTCTTCATATTCAGGATGTTCTAGGTCGTCAATTAGGTCTTAAACTCATATGCTTTTTATTTTTTCCAGATAGTTTGATGGAAAACAAATTTGCCCAAGACAGTTTACACTTTTATTCAGTCTGTGTGAACTTGTTAAAACGCTTCTGCTTTGGTCACTATTTGGTCACTATTTTTATTATTTAAGTCACTAAAGTCACTATTATTTATCCATAAATCCGCTACCAGCCCTGATATGTGGACTAGAAATTGCACACGCTGGCAAAGTTATAATGGGTCGCTGCTCCATCTGACATGAAAATAATTTTTGAGCAATACATTGAATTTTGTTTAAAAAATATATAGCAATTTTGATAAAAACAGGGACTTCAGATATTATGATAAAGTTTTTGTTTTTCAATTTATTGTCCTTCTTCATATATACTTCAAAGGATTGGGAATAAACAATGATCAACCACCTAATATAATTTTAAAAAAAATATAATTTAAAAATAAGCCCTTTCCATATAGCAGCTCTGATTTTTCAAACATGCAAAAACACTAAAAAAATTTAAATTTTCATTATAATCAAAATTAATTGGCTTCTGTGAGGGTTTAGGGCCAAATTATAAGACGAGCTGGCGCGATACACGGTAAAAATTAGACATGAAAAGTTTGTCGCTAGAAAAACTATTTTTCCATTAAAGTGAGAGAACTTTTAGACAATTATGTTGCCTTAATTAATAAAAAATTTCGTCCAATTCTAAGACATTCTAGATCGCTAGAATAACTATACAAGCCACAGTGGTACATGAGCGTCTTCCAACCGGACATTTTTGCCTGTTGAAGTGGCGGACTTAGTCCGTGCTCCTTCAACCTACCCCGCAGTGGGATGTTAGGCAAAAATGTCCTTGGTTCGAGTACCATTGTATACATGCCCTTTTCGCTCAATTTTCCTAAAAAACATCTGTTACATTTCCAATTCTGCCGCACACTAGCGGAACTATCAAAAACTTTCTCTTCATATCTTTCATTCTAGCCAAAAACATTGTTGTTCACTCTTGGTGCCTCATGGTGATGAGCGAACATCTCCTTCTACATTTAAATTTTTTTTAAATATTTTTAGCGTGTAAGAATCAATTTTACAATTTTTACAATTTTTTTCATAAAAGAAAGTCGATTTTCTATAATTTGCGTATGCATAACTGTGTTGTAAATTTTTTATCTTTTTGAGTTATGTTGATTTAAAAAAATCTATCAAAAAACTATAGCCCTTTTCAAATGGTAGTCTAGATAAATTTTGCAAAGTTGCTTGAAAAGACATAGTCAAACCACTCACAAATTTTCATTGGATTCTGAGAGGGTGCTGCCAATCACGAAGACGAGTTGGCGTGAAATTCGTCTTCAGCGTTATTCTCGCTAAGACAGTCCACTATGCTCAGATTATACTGATGAAAAAAAATACGGTGTTAAATATTCATCACTATTATGACGATTATCAATATTAGATTTTGAAAATCCTTCAAACATGCCGTTAGAATTCCTTTCAAACTTTCTTAAAAGTTCCCAAAAGTATTCAATCAAGTATCTCATGACAATTCTGCTATTTGCTCCCTATCACTCTTGTCCGCATTAAAGTGTGACCAAACCTACCGAGCAATCCATAACCTGCTAGGACAACCTAGCAAATAATTATCATTCAATTTCAGTCCCCGGCCACCGGACCCCCACTCGATCCAAACTAGTCAACGTCTCGAGCAATAATTTAATTAGTAGAAACTCGTTATCGACTGGATTATCACCCCATAATGGCTCGCCGATCTTTGCTAGAGCTCTATGTGGACAACAAACAAACCCATTCAGTGAAGTCGCATAGACTCGTGCGCTGACTGAAGCAGAAAAAAAAGGTTAAAAGGTTTCGCGAACTCCAAGGCGAATAGTTTAATTTGCATTTTTTATGAGAGACTATAAGGTTGACTTGATTTATCTGGATATGAAATTCACCCTACACCCAATTATCTTATCCCACTGGCGATGGCGATGACGACGCTGGAATGATGCAATATCCGTTTGGAGCGATTCGCACCTTGTTTCTCCATGCTCGTACAATGTGGAACAGAAATTAATAAACGTTATTTCCATCGTCAAGATCGTCCATAATCCGTTCGGAGCATTTTTCTTCGATCTTGTCCGTGTTTACTCCACATGTATGTCGATCGGGCAGGCATCTGGAAGGTATTTAGTGGAAACGAGTTTTCTTTTCGGGGAACCAGCATTGGAAAATTGCGTAAAAACAGACCACCGCCCAGAATGTGCGGCATGCGGTTTGGGCCAATACAAGGAAGAGTATTAATCACAAAAGTGACCTACCTAGCCATGAGTCAGAGGCGGGCATCAAAATTACAACGAACATTCCCGGCTTCAATCGAACACAGATGGGTGATATGGGGCCTGCTTCTGTTTAGTTTTACATCTTCCAACGAGGGAATGACGTGAGACTAAACAAGAAACAAATGCTCGAAAGGCGGAATCTGTTTGCTTTCGAGGTACTCCAAGGTCAGCAGTGGTGTGGAACTGCGGTAGCAAATATTAGCTCAGACTCACGCAGATGGAGGGCAGGGAGTTTTGCGAGCCGGTATTTTGAAATCCACTTGATCAAGCGGGGGAAATGACGGTATGTGTTCATGGTGAAAAAATTAAGCAAATTGATAATTTCGACATACACATACCAGTTGACAACGGTTGATGTCCATTTTGGCGATTGTTTGCGGGATGCTGGACAAATTCTGCGTACCAGGCTTTTTTCAGAGCTTTTCAACTGGATTTAGGTCAGGAAACTGAGCAGGCTAGAAATGCAGATCTAAAGTGTACGCAATTCGTCAAAATCAGCACGTGATCTGTTTCTACCCCAGGGATTAAGTTTTAATGGCTGGGTGTCTATAAAATAATTACTTCAAAGATTATCTGTTTGATAAAAGAGACAAAAAAGAGACCAACTAGAACCGACACAAGACAAAAGAAACATTTAATAACAAATCAAAAACGAACTTTAAGTTGAGAAGAAGTTAAAAAAGAAAAATAATCAACCATTTATGTTTTGGACAGGTAGTAGCCTGCTTGGAAATTTTAAATTAGAAGACATACGAAGAGATCTAAGAAACTGATGAAGGTTCTTGTGCACTCTAATATTTATTTCTTTTCACGACAAAACGTCATTACAACATTACCTGATACACAATATCTCTCCAACGTTCTCGATTCATGGCTGCTCTACTCCAATTCCTTGGGCACCTTGTACTCCCTAGATCTTGCTCCACCTGGTCTAACCATTTAGCTCGTTACGCCCCTTGTCGTCTTATGTCCACCGGATTTCCATCGAACACCATTTTCGCAGGATAACTGTCCGGCATTACTGCAACTTTTCCCACCCAGCGTATTCGTCCAGATTTAACTACCTTACGAATACTGGGCTTGTCAGCAAGTTACGCGAGCTCATGGTTCATCCTCCGCCTCCAGAGTCCGTTGTCCTACGATCCGCTTAAGATGGTTCTTACCACTTTTTGCTCAAAACCTTCGATTTCTAAAAGTTCCCTCCAAGAATTATCCACATCTCATTCCCGTAGAGAACAACCGGCCTTATTGGAGTTTCATACAGGATACACTTCGTGCACCCAGTGGCACGACTAATTAGTTGTAGTAACTGATTTTGACCGCAAGTCTTTTGTCATTCGCTGAAGGCAACAAGCTTACAGTCAATCTGTTTGAGCCAATTGCTTGTGGAGCCAAGTATCACTGGACCAACTGCATAACTTCCGCTGACAATTCGGATCTCAAGGTTGTTATCGGCTGTTATCGTTATCGCTGTAACCGAGTGAGCCGAGATAGCCAATTTTGTCGACTATGCATGTACTTCATTTGGACGTATTTATCTTCAACCCAATCTTCACTGCTTCACGCTTTAGTCTTGTGTGCTGCTCTGCCACCGCCTCAAATGTTCTGTCGACAATATTCACGTCATCGACAAAGCTGATAAATTTACTGGATCTGTTGAGAATCATGCCCGGCATGTGGAATGTAGCTCGTCTCATAACACCATCAAGAGCAATTTGGAACAGCAGGCATGAGATTCCATCACCTTGACGAATCGCCCTGCGGGACCCGAATGACCCCGATAATCCACTCGACATCCTCACCCAGCACTGGCTTCCATCCATCGTGTAGCTTTGATTGGTCTGGTCAGCTTTCCTAGAATGCCGTTCTTGTCCATGATCTTCCATAGCTCTTTTCGGTTAACTGTATCAGTTCCTCGAGTTACGACGTCCAACCAAGCATCAACATCTCAAAATGATCGGCCACAGATGCGGTGCATCACTCGCGTCAACACCGAGGCCCCATCGTTGCAGGAGATTGAAGCAGCTATCCGAAGCATGAAACCCAATGAGGCTCCCGGGGTCGATCGCATATCAGCAGAGATGCACAAATGTTACATCAAATATTCTGTAATATCTGGGTCTCCGCAACATTCCGGCCGACTGGATGCAGGGCGCCTTAGTAAAGGTACATAAAAAGGGGGATCTAACTGTGTGCGAACTTTGGGAGAGGCATCATGTAACTGTGCATTGTTCTCAAAGTCCTGTGGAAAGTTATCCTAAACCGGACTCAGGAGAAGATTGTCGCGACTCTCCGGCGGCAGCAGACGGGATTCCGTGCCAGATGATCTTGTGTGGACCATATTGTCACGCTCCGAATCATGCTGGAGCAGGTCACTGAATTCCAAGAGCCCCTCTATTTGGTATTCATTTACTACGAAAAAGCTTTCGACAGATTCAACCACGAAATTTTGTGGGGCGGAGCCTTATCCGACCCCATACGGGTAGTCGCCGGTGTGAGGCAAGGATGTATATTCTCACCGCTACTGTTCCTCGCCGTAATCGACGAGATCATGGGAGATGCTATTGACCGTGTACCGACCGTGAGCAGCTGTGGAGCACCTCAACGACTTCGATTTGGCTGATGACGTTACTTTTTTAGCGCAGCAGCGCTCTGATATGCAGAGCAAGCTCAGCTACCTCGCCGAAAGCTCCTCTGCGGCGGGTCTCACCATCAACGTCAAAATGACTAAATCGTTGGATGTCAACAATGACAGTCCTTCCAATTTAACGCTGGCGGGGCAAGCAGTATAGCAAGTCGATAGCTTCCAATATCTTGGCAGCCAGGTAGCGTCAGACGGCGGAACTAAGAGTGACATAGGTGTACGAATCAAGAAAGCTAGGGCTGCTTTTGCAAATATGGAGGTCAAACCAGATAGGTCAACGCACCAAAATCCGAATTTTCAACTCAAACGTGAAATCTGTGCTGTTATACGCCAGCGAGACGTGGCTCGTATCAGCGGAGAATACTAAAAAGCTGCAAGTCTCACAATTGGATCTCAAATGCTGAGCTCCATCGTCGATGCCAACAGATCAGTGGAAATTCTGGAACGAAAGTGGAGGTAGGTCGGCCACACACTACGAAGGAGCGGAAACGAAAACTGCAAACAAGCGCTGGATTGGTAACCAGCAGAATATCGCAGCTGAGGCCGACCCAGAAGCTCGTGGCTTCGGAACCTCAATAAGGAAATAAAGGAAGTCGAACGAAATCTGACCTGAGCCCAGGTCAAGGCTAAACCGAGCAGCCGCCCAGGATGGAAGTCTTAAACGTTCGCCCTATGCTATGGTCAATTGTAGACCGGCCTTCGATGAATCCTCCCCCGAATCACTTCTCCCGAATCTATTTGCTAGTGGCGAGTCACAGAAAGATGATTTGCGATTGCACTTCATACGCGACAATAAGGACGGTGATCGCACGATAATTCCAACAGTCCAGTTTGTCACCCTTTTTGTAGATAGGGCATGCAACTCCGTCCTTTTACTCCTCGGGCAGCTGTTCGATATCCCAAACACTGACTATCTTTCGATGCAGGCAGTTGGTCAAATTGACCGGGCCCATCTTGATAAGTTCTGCTCCGATACTATCCCTTCCAGCCGATTCATTATTCTTCAGCTGCTTGATGGCATCCTTAACTTCAACTATCGTCGGAGGCCGTTACTTCCTGCATCGCCGATGGAACTTCCTTAGCTGCCTTGGTCCTCTTCCTGTACTCCATACAAATGTTCATTGATGTGCTGCTTCTACCTTTCGGTCACCCCTTACAATCGTTTCTCAGCATACTCCCATCTTTATCACGACACATTTCAGCTCGCAGCACATAGCTTCTGCGGGATGTGTTGAGTTTCTGGTAGCTGTGCAGCTGCTCTAGCTTCTTACATTCCTCCTTCTAGTTTCGGAACTTTTTCTCCCGGAAGAGTGGGGTTAACTTGATGTAACTTGACGCAGCAAAAGTGCCCGCGGTGCGTTCTTCTCTTCCCACACTTGCTGACATTCTCGTCAAACCTCTCGTTCTGTCAGCTTCGTTCCACGTAACCTAAGACGTTCTCCAGTACGCTGCTGATAGCTGTTTTTACGATGTTCGAACAGTTCTCGAGAAGAGCTTCGTAGAGCTCATCCTCTTCCGGCAGTGCAATACCGAGCAATTGCGCGTAGCTTGTGGCGACGACAGGTTGCTTCAGTCGCCCGAGATTGTACCGTGGCGAGCGTCGGTGCCGGAAGCTGTTTACTACGGAGAGTTTTGGGCGCATCTTAATCATCACTAAGTAGTGGTCCTAATCGATGTTGGCGCCTCGATAGGTTTTGTCGTCGATGATGTCTGAGAAGTGCTGACGTTATCGTATCAATATGTCGCTGATTTTGGATTCCGTTTGGTTTGGTGACCTTCAGGTGTACTGATGTGGGAGGCTGTGATTAAAGAAGGTACAACGTAAGGCCATGTTTTTGGAGACAGTGAAGTCGCTAAACCGCAGGCCGGTGCCGTTGGTCAGCTGATGTGCGCTGAAATTTCCAATCATCGGCTTACATTCCTCCTCTTGGCCAACCTGAAATCTCCAACAATGTCATGATTTTTCGGTGAACTTCCAGTGAACTTTCTTGTGACTTCTCCAGATCTTGCATTTCTGGATAGTCCATTTTGATCATTCTATAAACTATCTCCAAATTGTCTTGAGTACAGCCTGAATGACTATCTGTGGTCATCTTCGTATTCGTAGTGTTAGTTTTCATCGGATTTCTTCTTGCATTTCTTTTTTCTTACAAATATTACCTTTGATAGAGCTACAATTTTTTATTTTGAAATTTTTAAATAAATTCAAAAAACCCCTAACAGATTTTCATGAAATTTCTCGACTTTTCACTGGTTTCAAATAACAAATATACACAAGGGTGACCCAAAGTTGTACCCTAAAAACGTAATTCCAAATTACAATCTAGGGTGTAACGCATAAGACGATGACTGGTTCATATTTTGGTAGGAGCAGCATTTCATGAAGATTTGTGAATAATTTGTGAGATCATTCCACATTGTAAATTGATTCTATTACCGGTAGTGTTTGATCATACAAAATATTTTATTAGTATGTACGTGTTTCCAGGTGCATGGTACAAACATTCAATGAATAAAGGGTGTATTCGATAAAATTGGCACACCAAAAATCTTCTGTAACTTTTGAACAGTATGAATAAAAAACCTGAAATTTTGATCCAATCTTATTCATAGTGTTATTTTTATTGGTTTATTTTCCGTCGGCCTATTTTCTCATAACGTGGTGACAACCACTGACGCCAGAAAGATGACTCCACCATCTGGACCCAACATATAGCACTCATCACCATATGAACCGGGACCAACGGCTGTACTTCACTTCCAGATTTTTTCGCCTTAAAAAAACTACCGAGATTGGGATTAAACCCAGACTCACTGGGGGGCGGGGGGGGGATGTATTTGGGGGAGGTTGCAAGTTGCATTCACACTTACCAGTACACCATTGGCGTTGGTAAATAGTGCATTGTTTACATTTGTAAAGTTTAATGTCGTCAAAACAAGAAATTTTCCATGAAAAAATGTTGTGCCCTTCTCAGTAAACACAAAATCGTACATGATAGCGGATATAAGTACAAAGTGGAGGCGATAAACGCACATGCGTCCATTTGACTTCATGTAAAATGTACGTATATCGCCTCCACTTTTCACTCTTATCCGCTATCATATACGATCCTGTGTTTGCTGGATTACCATCAAAATCCAGAGGCGTCCCACCGACATCTCGTGTGAAAAGAACCTTCAAGGAGCGTCTGAGTGCTCGAAGTTAGTGAAGGGAGTGGTCATAAAAGTGGTCCAATGAAAGTTAAATGACCGTGAAAGTTGTGCAATAGTTCAAGAACCGTTCAAATATGTCAATTAGAGATGAGGCGAGAAAGTCCAACGTGTCAGTCGGTTGGAAACCATAAAGCGTGCTGGGTTACATGTTTATAAGGTGCAAAAAGCCCAAAACCAGAATGAAAAGCAAAACATTACTGCGAAAACCCGCGCCCGGAAACCTTACACGAAGCTGCTCACCAAATCGTGATACAAACTGCGGGATGACGAAATTTACGTCAAGGCTGACATCCGTCAACATCTTGGGCAATAATATTTCGTTGCCAAGTCTAAGTTCGATGTTCCGGAGAATGTTCGAAAGCAGAAATTATCGAAATTTGCAAAGTAATTCCTGATTTGGCAGGCAATGTGTGGATGTGGAGATATAAGTGCTCCCTACATCACTTTCGAAACAATCAACGGTGCGATTTACCCGAAAGAAGGCCTTAAGAAGCGTCTCTCATACGACAGCACAAAGGTCAACTCCGGTTTGGGCTGATCTAGCAACCTGCCACTACGCTCGAAACGTGTTGAAGTGGTACCGAGTCAAAGGAGTCCAAATTCGCCGGTACTTCGTCCAACTGAAAAATTCAGGACAATTATGAAGACGGAGCTACTCAAACATCCCAAAACTCCTAAAACAGAGCAGGAGTTGAAGAAACTTTGAGTAAAAACAACAAAAACACTGGAAAAATCAGATGTTTAAAATTTGATGGGTGGAGTGAAAAGGAAGGTGTTGCCATTCGTGATGGGAGAATTGTGTAAATCATAACTCAATAGTAGCCGGCGTCGGTGGTGTAGTGGTAAGCGTGACTGCTACTGGCACCCCAGTGGGTCTGGGTTCAATCCCAGTCGACATCGGTGGTTTTTCTGAGGCGAAAAATCTTGGTCACGCCTTCGGAAGGGAAGCCGTTGGTCCCGGTTCAGAGTCATGAGTCGTTAGGTAGGCAGGTGGTGAGTCGTTCTGGCGTCGGTGATTGTCACCATGTTAGGAAATAGGCCGACGGAAAATAAATAAGTAAAAAAAAAACATAACTCAATAGTAGCTTTTAGATTCCCTGAAAATAAAATCCGATAATCGGTTTAATTTTGGTGAATAAATATGTGTTCACCGTTTTATCGAATACATCCCTTATAAGTTATTACTTTTATTTTTAATAAATAAAAATAATCGAATGATCCAGAATACTGGTGGCCAATAACACTGAGATGATTTTATATTAAAACGTTTGGCCTATTAAAACGCTACAAAAGTGAAAAGTGTTGGCTCCAAAAAAGATTACTAGATAAAACTATTGAAATCAATAAAACTTATCAATCCTTTATTCTTTTCTTTCCAGGTAAACATACTCTCATCTAGTTTTATATTCAAAATCCGAACAGCGAATGTAAGTACGACTACTAGAAACTCACTAAACACTTCGGCAGATGGAGCTAATAGATTTGAGGATACTACAATAGAATGAAGCCTGTCCAAGTTAAATTTCAGGCCCAAAAAAGACTAACACATAATCCACCAAAACCGATTGTTTTTATCCTTCTTTATGTAAAAGTTTCGAACTTACTGTGGTCCACTGCCATCAGGTTCCGTACGGTATCCTCAGATACGCCCACCATGACGATTCTCCTTGAAATCATCGACATTATTTGCTTTCTTCTTAGTTTCCGCTTAACAAGAGCCCAGTATTTCTCTATTGGGTGAAGTTGTGGACAGTTTGGTGGATTGGCTGTTTTGGCACGTATTTGACCTCTTGTGCCGTGTACCATTCCAGAACGGATTGGACATCTGACAAGATTGGCATAGTGACAAGAGGTCAAATCAGGTCAAAACAGAGGTGGAGAGTCGTGGCTTTTGATAAACGTTAGCAACCGCTTTTGCAGACATTCTTTCTCGTACACATCGTTATTGATAGTGCCGGTAGAGACGAAACTTTTAGATTTTCTACTACAACTACTTATGGACGGGAATTTGGACACCTCCTTTGCTCGGCAATTTTTTTTGCGTTGTGATATGAACAGCCAGACCCGTAAGCTGTTTAAAGTCTTCAAGTACGTATGTTTCGTCATCCATTATGATACAAGAAAATATTTGCCAAAAAAATGATGTAAAGCTCCTTAGCACGTCTTTTTGCAGTGAAATATTGCTTGTCTGGGCACCTTTTTCACTTCAGTCCTTGTCTCTGCTTCACTTTTTGTAAGAATGATTTTGACTTCCCAACTTTGCGAGTCACATTTCGCACAGAAAGATTGAGGTTTTTCTAAATAATGGCTGCTACCTTCTTGTTCATTTGTCGGGAGCATACTTTTCGATTTGTCCCACTTCCAACCATCCGATCTGCATTCTAGCGCGGGTCAATTGATTTGGTTACACAAAATATGGTGCCGTAAAACAAGTCACCTCCGATCACTTTTTGAACTATTTCTTGAAATTTTCTATGATAATTATCTTTAAAATTTTGTTTTACATTTTTAAAACCAATACTGGTATCTGTAGTATAACACTACGCATAAATTTTAAAAATTTATTATGTCAGATGAACTTTAAAAACATTGTTTAATTCCCGCGGCCAATTTTCAAAAATGGGGTGACTTCGATCAAAATCAATTTTATCCATTTGAAGTGCTTAAATGAATAAAAAAACACCAAATTTTTATGCAAACCGTTTGATGCAGATGTCTCTCGAATAGCACAGAGGTGGAGTCGCATTCCCCAAAGGGAACGTTCATTAATTATGTCACAATTCCCAAAGCTCCTTCCATGTTTCACACTTTTTCTCCAACACAGAACAAATCAAAACAAACCCTTTGACAGATTGGAAGGTAGTGCAACACTTCGAGAAGGTTGTCGCGTTTATTCGTTTGCTCTTAATTTTCGATCAATTTTTTTTTATTCATTAATTTGTTTTTGTATACAAAATTAATATTTTTTCGATAAGCTTAGAGAGACGAATGTTTAAGTAATCTGAAAATGTGGCTGTCGATTTTTTTTAAATCATTTTATTGCTTGAATATGTTATTGATGTTGGGCTTGGTAAAAAGTACCATAAGGAGCATTTTTTTAAATATTTTTTCATAGTGAAGAAAATAGAGAAATACTAAAAACAAAATGCATTTATATACCCTAATAAATGCTGAATATACATGGTTCAATGCTTAAAAAATTCAGGCACTTGGAGAAGGATAATTTTAAATTGAATAAATATCGGACTTGGCGGTCGAAGTTGATCGAAGTCACCCCGCTCTACGGTAGGTATTTTCCAATACTAAAATAATGACTTAATAACTCAATTTTGCAAGGCAGTTTTCACTTTCTGAATCACATGAGAGTTAAGTAAATTTCTAGTGGATATTTTCCACTGATTATGTGAATTTTATTTTGGGTGTATCGCAATGCGAAGGAACGCCAATTCCGATCATTTCCGGAAAAAAAGGTGTCAAAATTCCCGAAGAAGTATTTGATTTCGCAGGCCATATGTAGTTGTGGTCGAAAATCTACAAGTTTCGTCTCTTCCGGCACTATCAATAAGGATTTGTATGAGAAAGAATGCCTGCAAAAGCGATTGCTATCGTTTATCAGAGGCCTCGACTCTCCAGCTCTGTTTTGGCCTGATTTGGCTTCTTGTCACTATGCGAAATCCGTCCGGGAATAAGAGGTCAAATATGTCCCAAAAACAGCCAATCTAGCAAACTGTCCACGAACTGGTCCACGATGGCTGACTCTCTTAGGCGGTATGAAAAAACTAGAGATCGAAGTTGTTTCACTGTTCTCGCCAAAGCCACCGTAAACAAACTGATGGAGCTGTCAAATTTTCATAATAAAGACTGTATTCGATGAAATTTGGACACACAAAATAGGTCACCAAAAATTTTCCTTGAGCTCGATTCTTTTCAAGCTTTCTGGAAATAAAGTACTACTAAATGGTTAACTTTTGACATCATTGGTTTATTGAACCTCTTCTCCCAACCCAAATGCCCGCAGCTTTGCCTTAACCCCTTTCATCAAATTTTGGGCAATGATAGGACCAACTTGCTTACTTACTTTTAACCACACTTTCTTTAGTTCAAGCTCATTTTCTATCAGTTTTGGAGTTTTAACGAGCTTCATGATTGCTCAAAATTTTGCAATTGGGCAAAGTTCCGAAGTGTTTGGAGGGTTGACGTCTTTTGGTACAAAAACTACATTATTATCTTTGTACCAGTCTAAGACGGGCCGGGTATAGTGGCAAGATGCCAAATCCGCCCAAAACAGTTTTCGTTTTTAGAGGCATTCGTCCTTGTAGATTTGTCCGTTGACGGTCCCAGAGGTGATGAAGGGCTGACTCATTTTGCCACATCCGCAGATCGCTTGCCAGACAAGATATTTTTTGGTGAATTTCGACAGTTTCTTCTTCCGTACACTCTCCAGAACGGCCAACTTAGAGGTGGCGACGTAGTGTTCCAGCCCTGGCATTTGTTTGGTGTCGGCTTTAATGTAGGTCTCATCGTCCATCACAATGCAGAACGGTTTTGTGAGCCACTCCCTGTACAGTTTTCTTGCACGAGTTTTGGCCACCAAGTTCTGTTTATTGCTCCGGTTCGGTGCCTTCTGGACCTTGTACACATGTAATCCAGAACGTTTCATTGTTTTCTGCACAAAACAAACTGAAACTTTCGCTTTTTCGCAACATCCCTGATCGAAATGTTGGGATAACGCTTAAATTGGTTCAATACCATCCTGGCCTTCTCCGGATTTGATGTGCCACGTTTTTTGCCACTACCATTTTTCCGCTTGGTTGTCTTACGGTCATTGAACGTTTTGATCACATGAGATACGGTTGAATGTGCGATTCCGAGCTGTTTTCCGATCCATTGATGAGAAGCGTTTGGGTTTTCGAAGTGAGTGCCCAAAATTTGTTGGCGAACTATTTCTTCATTCGAAGCCATCACTGAAATTACTCGACCGATTTTCACGAAACTCGTTACACAATTGACACAACACAATGAAATACATTCAGTTAAAATTTCATTAATTTTTACCCACACGCTAAAAAGTTACGAACAATTGCATGTGTCCAAATTTCATCGAATACAGTCTTTATTTCTTCAAACTACCGGAGATTGTAATATTTAAATACTATACTTAGCTGAATGTTTGATCTGGCATCCAATTGCAGAAATAGGCAATCATTCGCACACCACCAAAAACCGAAGCATAGGATTTTACCATTTGTTATTATTTTAACTTTTCACTTCATACGAAAAACAGACACTCAAATTTCAAAACTTTCCTCTGCCCGGATATGGCACTTCACTTTACCGCCGTTGCCGTAAAAAACTATTTTGTTCAAATTAAGTGAAAACTAGCGAAATAAAACTGACAGCACACTTCGATCTTCCTGTGGATCTGTCGATGATTTAATTTTTGATTCTAAAAACAAAACTTAGTAACTTATAATCAATGAATAGGGTTGGGAACGGCTTTATCAGGGATGGATGTTTTCATCAGTTGTTATGAAATAGGTCTAAAACTCCTACAGTTTACAAATTATATCACTTTTAAATAAACATACAGAGGCTCTATCTATCGGGCTAATGATTCAATGCAGAAATCCTTATTGATTACCAATTTATTACTGTCATTTTACTGTCATGAAGATTTAAACAACATCATCTAGAAAACCATCTGTTTGCTAGCAAACTTCACAAATTTAGTTTTGTATATTTTGCATTTATTCGTGTTTATTGGAGGGAATGTCTTCATCAGCTCCTTCTCACATCTAAGGATGTTGCCAGAATGTGATGTTGTATATTGAGTTAAATTTATTTCATATTAAGATGATCTGAAATCACAATTTATTTAAAGTTTTTCCCACACAGAAAAAAAATAATTAATTTTAACAAGCGCGTAAAATTTCCTCTCGTTTAATTTCAACCTGAAGGAGGCGTAAACAGCGAAGTTGTATGCAATCATCCATACAACATACAAAAATGTTTGTAATCTGTCATACAAAAGGCTAGATGCAGGCGTTATCTGACCTCAATTTACATGAAATATCTCATTAACTTCTGTCAATTCTAGCATTCCATTTATGTGCATTAGAAAACGCATAAAATTCAATGTTTCTTTTTATCTGTGCAGTCATTTGAGGTTGATCTAAGATTATGATTATATATATGATTATTATATAGTTTATGATATTAAAATATATAATAGCATAAAAAATATATAACATATTATGTTTCAGAGCTGTCCAATAGCACTCAACGACAAATAAAGGCTCCACCAAACAGCAGCGTTATTTTTTGCCGCTGCCGCAGCGAAATCGCCGCGGTGAGATTACATGGCAGCTTATGGGAGCGCGCAAACCAGCGCGATGCGTTTTTAAATCGCGTTGGTTTGTGCGCTTCCATAAGCCGTCATGTAATCTCACCAAGGCGATTTTTCGCAGCGATTTCGCTGCGGCGGCGGCAAAAAACGCTGCAGTTTGGTCAAGCCTCAAAACGAAGGAGCGGGTTGAGAAAAATGACGTTTGCAGCAAATGGTGAACGGGTCTATTTCAGACTGCCTTCGCACACATGCACGGAATCGCGCTCATACAATATTGTTAGTTTATGTACAGATTGCGGAGCTGAAGAAAACATTTTCATGATCGGAAAGCAATCCGTATGCTTTTAATAAGTCCCTGCAATTGCGAACTTTATTCCATGGCTATGAAATTTTCTTAGTCTAATGCTCGTTTCTGTAGGTATGTTGCGATAGATCAGAAGTACGCAGAGGAATTAACGTCTAAATATTGGCAGTTCTTCGGGTAGATTGCATACAGCTTCATCAAATGTCCCAGGTGCTGAATAAACTGCTTAGAACCCGTCCCGTACCCTTTTATTTTTATGACTGCGAGTGTTCTGTTTGAAGCTGTGAAAATTATATTTGATTACTATAAGTTGCGACCTTTTTTTTAAACATTAAGAAATCATCGACTGGTTAAATTGCAGGCTTTAATTGCAACAAAAGTGATATAAATCAAACTTATAAAGCTATCATTCTTTTCTTTCCAGGTAAAAACATTATCATGTATTTTGATTTCCACAATCCAAACAGCGGAACAGTAAGTACGACTACTAGAATTTCACTTAATCCTTTGGCAGTTGGAGCTAATGGATTTTAAGATACTACTATAGAAGTGAAGGTTGAGTTGGAGTTTTTAAAAAAGACACCAAACCACATTATGCAGTTTTTTATACACAGGTGTCGTCTTACTTCAGCTCACCAGAACCAATTGCGCACGTGCACTATTAATTCACGACGCAAGCCTCCACTTGCTTAGCATTGGAGATTTGCCATGATTCCGTTCATAAATTTCTTGCAAAACAAACTAAGAAGGCGTCCTTTTATGAAGGCGTATCGTAAACGTTACATATGTATTATGCCTAACTAAAATTTATTTTAGTTATTTAATTCGCATTACTTGATTAATTTAAGCTATTCAATTGAACATTATTTCAAGTACTAAAAAATATATACACAGTTTTTTTGAACCAACACGTAAAATTTACCCTCGTTTTATTGAAAACCAAAGCAAGTTATTGTATGCAAACTTTCATATAGCATACAACATCGTTTGCAATTTTCCATACAACATACCTGCTTTCGACGATATCTGGCTCAAATTTACCGGAAAAATCCCATTAATTTATGCCAAATCTAGCATTCGCTTTATGTGCATTAGATAACGCAGAAAATTAAATGTTTCTTCCAAACTGTGTATTTACACATGTTCGCTTCTGCAATTCCCCTCCAATCAACGCCAAACGGCTCCAACGATGCGTGACCTAGATTCTGGGCAACTGCTGTCCAACGGTCGGCACCACAATCTCTCTTTTCTCGGAAATCGACTACCGCATCGTCGCCCGCCGATCACACGCTCCAAGTCGTAGGTCGAAACCATTTGTTTAGACTTTAGCCTGTCCAATTACTCAATTCATCACTTGACGACGACGTTCTCGGTTCATCTTGTCTGGCGGCAGATGATCTGGATCTGCACTTTCCTCCCACCCCCCATGTCTCAACCCCAAGCCGAACGTGGAATGTGCTCGCGTTCCCATTTATCAACACAGCCGTCCCTTGCCACATGGACGTAACAAATAAAACAGTGTTCGTGTTAAATATCGCTTTTATTGGAGACATGTGTAATGTGCACGCTGTGAGTGCAATGTTTATACTTTTCCTGCGACCGCATCGCTGCTCAGTCCGACTTGACTGCTGGGGGCGCCGCCTGCCGTGAACAAAACCGAAGATTCATATGCAATCCGCACGCCCGTTGATCAGCCATTTCGTTGATCCATTTCGTGAACACGTGTTTTGCATGCAATCTTCCTCGTTCTCGACGAATGTGTCTTCCGGGCTGGGCTGGGACTTATCTGTCTTACAATGGAACTGGTTGTCCAGCAGCGCAGCTCAGCTTGACTTCCCTCACGGGAGAGTTATTCGATGGAGTTATTCATAGAACTGTTGGAAAGTGACCCCGAAAAATCGAACGAGTCAATTGATTTGCACATACATAGTAGCTGGCAACTGTTATTAACCTCGTTTTGAAGGGTCCTACTCTCCAACAAGTCTTCTTGATCCGGCCAAAGATGTTGAACAGATGCGATGATTGAGCGGTCGCTCTTATCCTCTCATTGTGCGAGTACCAGGAAAAAAATCGCATCACCGACGCCGATGCCAATGCCGGTGAGTGGCACGCGGTGCGGCACAGTAGCAACAGTGTGAAGTTGGGAATATTTTAATGGACTCGAGAAGTTGGGCAAACTGAAATTTGCACTTGTTTTGAAAATGATGCGTGACGGGTGCGTGGCGGATTTGACGCCGCCTTCGTCTTCGTTTTCTTTCCTGAATGCGGGTGATGGGGGGAGGCAGGGGAACTTTGGCATAGGTACCGATCATTAATATTTATGGCGTCAATTGCGCTCGCCGCTCTCCACCATTCGGCTCCGTTATGTTTCAGCGAATTGTTAGGTATGGAATGTTAATGGAAATTCTCGGGTGATAAAGTTAATTTTAATACTCCTAGTGGCGGGTGGCACAATGATGAGTTTTGACGTGGCGGTAGTAATTTTAATTATGATTTAAGGCAGAATGTGATATGCTGAGTTTCTATCGAGCATTTGAAGTCGTGGAATCACTTTTGATAAAGCTGATGTTTATATTGAAGTATCCGTACACAGTTAAATTATGTTCTGTTTTTTTTTCTAAAAAATTCGAACCTTCAGTAAAGAAGTTAAGTTTTACTGGAATGCTATGACAATGCTTTATGAACGCTACTTTGCATTTGAAATGCTTATTTATCAATGAACATTTAAATAGCATTGGAACTGCAATTAAACTGCACATTACTGATATAATGCTTGTAGTATCTTAAATGCAGATAAATGGTTGAATTGTTGCACATGCTAATGCTTTTGAGTTACTTGAGTAATTTTCGCTTCGTTCTACTTCCTCTTGGCTTGTACGCTCTTTGAACGACCTTTTTGTGTTCTCAACTTTCTAGAGTTATAAAAAAAACTTTCCAAAGTATTCCCAAGTATTTTAGACACATTTCTTCAGTTATTAATCGAGATTTTGATGGAAAGTCGAGATATGTTTGAACCAGTCTCCAGCATGGCATAAAAGGTGCGCCTACCGACTGAGCCAAGGAAGGCATCAACTTCATTATCAAATGATTCAAAAGCGACTATGAGGTGATATTAGTGTGATTTCATTATTTTATGGTCTCATAACTTTTTTTCAAGTTATTTCACACTTTTGACGTTTGAATTAAAGCTATGTCCATTTCGGAATTATAAAATCATCTGTATCTCGGTAACGGATTGACGTACAAATAATACATCAAAACAAAGGTAATTCACTATACTTTAAGGAAAAAATATCAATTCAAATAATTTCTCTTCGTTTCTAATAAAAATTCCTCCTTTTTACTTTAGTCTTCCCATCGAACGCTGCACACCTCCGGAGTCAACTTCCTTGTTCCCCATTTTGGTCATCTGAGTCGCGTCCCGAGCCGTTTTTCCACTTTTCTTAAGCTTCCGCTTCATCATTGCCCAAAATCACTCGATGGGCTCCGCAGCTGCATAACCCTTGCCAAATCATCAGTTTTTTTTTTTGCAAATTTGTCCATGAAAGCAAACTTATACTTCGCAGGGACATCTGCTCATGCCGTCGCCATGTAGAATTTTTGGCCAGGAAGCTGTCCGAAATCCATTTTAACGTAGGTACCTTCCGTAGGTCAAAACCTGCTGGTACAATTTCCAAGCTCGAGTTTTGGTGACGAAACTTTGCTTCAACGTTCTTTTTGGTTGCTTGCTGGCTCGATAAGAACGATATCCTGCTCGCAAACGAATTTTTCGAACGGTACTGCGAGCAGCAGCGTATTTTTGTGCGATTTCATTATCTGATAGTCCAGGGTTTGCTCTGACCTTGAGGCACTCGATCCACGCTCTTTCGCTCCCTGAAACGTTTGAGCACTCATACACGGTTGATTTGGCGATTTTCAACGTTTTTGCGATTTTTATTGTGGACCACGTTGGACTATCAACATGGGTGTGCAGAGTTTTTTCTCTCCTCTCGGTTTCCTTCTGAAATAACTTTTGACTCAGTGTAAGAAACACCGTGAAAGTGAGCGCCTAGATTAACAAACCGCTGTAAAAGAATTCTTGCAGCGGTCACTTTTCGTGCCGCTGCAACACACTACGTGATTCCGGATTCTAACTGGACAGAACTTTACTTCGTATTTCAGTGATTTCAAACTATTCAGGATTGATAACATAAGTTACAGGATAGCCTAACTTTAAATTTAAGTTATTCAGGACGGGCTAACATCACATTCATATGATCGCACTTCTTTTTACAGGTATGATTCACTTATTTTTTAACTAATTTCAAACATTTTAGGACTTATTCACTTGATATTCGAATTGATTCAATCATTCACACAAATAATTGTAAGCATTTCAAGGCTGATTCCAAATAACTCTGTACTGCACGATTCACTTCATATTAAAATTCAAGCTTTTCATGGCTGATAAACATCATATCAAAACATCATATTTTTCGGACTGAGTCGGTTCCTATTCAAATAATTTCAAGCATTTCAGGGCTGAGTTCTGAGCCATCTTCCAAAAGTTCTTGACCTTATGAGCAACTTTGCTGGAGGATCGAACTTTCTAGGTGGTCGGGATCACAATATAAATTCACTGAAAATACCCTGTTTTTCATGTGCACTAGCGCCACGTAGTGTGACTGGATTTCTAACCATATTCTCCACCTTCCGAAAGTTCTTGACTTTCTGAACAACTTTGCTCAAAGTTCGGAGTTAATTGTAGAAGTCGAGTCGAGCATCGGAACTCAACAGTTAACAGTAGTGTTGGAATTTTTAAAAATGTTTCTGGTACCTTAAGTGGGCATTTTTTCAGAATCCAGGATTTATTTTTGAATTTTTGGAGGGTTTACAGAAATAGAATTCTCAAAACTTTTTCAATATATTGCTTAACTTCTTGATATTTTTAAATGCTTCTCTGCTAAACTTCAGGAAAGTTTTCTTACCGATCTAATCCCTCAAACGAGGTGAGATGGAAACCAAGGAATTTTAATTCCTACATGAGGTTGTGGCCTAGCTCAAAGTACAATGTGATCGGTTGAGGAGAAAGTGTTTACCATATTTTAAAATGGTGTCATGAGTAATAAATAGCATTACGGTCATATGAATGATTTTTGTAAAGACTGCTTCCTATGTTCGTCAGTGATTTTTTCTTGAATTTCAGGGAAACTCTTTCCTGATCTTCTACAAAGCTCTTTGCTAAAATTCTGGGAAGTATTCTCATGAACTTTTTGGCAGTCTCTCCTGATTTTCTTGTAAATGAGCATCTAACAACCCAACCTTACCTTCCAGGAACAGTTGATGAGTTTTTGCCTGAACATAGTTACAGCCTAAAGTTCTGATGAGTCCGATCCTGAACTGCGAGGAAAATTTTTCTAAAACTTTGCGAAAGTTCACTCCTGAATTTGTTGAACAATATACTTAAATTTGTTAAAAGTTTGTTCCTAAATTTCTGAGAATTTCCTGCTTTAACTACTAGGAAGTAACCCATATACTTCTTTATCCAAAGTTTCGTCCTGTTTTTCGTAGAAGTATTTACCTGAACTTCTGGGAATTCCTGAACTTCGAGAAAGCTTCTTTCTTAACTTCTGGAATATTTAATTCTGAACTTTAGGAAGGAAGCTCTCTAGCACTTATGAGTAGTTACAACTAAACTTATAGGAAATTTCCATCGGAACTTCTTTAGAGTCCTCACCTGAACTTTACATTAGTTTCCTAAAATTTTTGGGAAATTCCTTCTTAAACTTATAGGTCTGGTAATTCTGGGATGTTTTTTCCTGGACTTATTCTTTTTAAACAACTGATAAGTCCCATCCTGAACTACGAGGAAAATTTTACCAAAACTTTGGGAAAGTCCTCTCTAGAATTTTTAGGAAAATTCCCTTAAATTTGCTGAAAGTTTGTTCCTGAATTTCTAAGAAGTTCTCTTCCGAACCTATGGGAAGTTTTCTCCTGAACTCGGGGAAGTTTGTTCTTAAAATCTTGCTCAAGCTACTCGCAAGTACCCACTTCTCTTTTTGAAAGCTTCTTTCTTTTATTTGAAGAAGTGTCTTCCTAAGCTTACGCACAGGGTTTTCTTTTTCCATTTTCACCACTTTTGGCCAATTTTTCTTAAGTTTTTCAACACTATTCGCTGGTTTCATGTGTTTCTCAGCTTCACCTTTGTCAAAGCTCAAATAGTTTCGATGGTATGCTGTTTGATTAAGGGTAGCAACCTTTTTTGCAGACACTCCTTCACTTACATTTGACCATTCATTGTGTCTGTCGTAATGAATGGACAAGATTTTTTTACGTGGCCACACCGTTACCTTCTTGCTGATTTTTCGGTGTAAATGGCTTTCAATGATCCAGCTACATCCTTTCCTTTCGGCGAGGTATAAAACTGTGATCCTGGCAGAGTTTTATAATCGAGTCTTATCCAGGTTTCATCGTACATGATAACACAATCCGATTTTTTTGTTTTTGGTTTGCCGTACAGCTTTCGAGCCCTCGGGTTCAAAGATTCAGCCTGTCTGGTGCTTCGTTTTGGCTGCTTCTGCTTGGGTGCAGGCCCATTTTCGCATTGGCACGCATAACATTAGTCGCTGAAGCACTTAGTTGTTTCGCCACATCCTGGGATGATGCTGAAGGATGACGCTTGAAACAGTCCCTTACATTTTTGTTGATTGTTGGGTCAGCGGGACCAGGACCCGTCTCGGGGAATCTACGAAAGAGCATTTTTGTTGATACTTCCGTAATGCGTGTTGAACTGCTCCGACGCAAGAAGGTGTGATCCTAAGCCAGTTGTTTGATCGAAAGACCACTGACGCTGCAACGTTTGTGCACAATCCGTTTTCTTTGCTCGGGAAAAAGACCACGCATTTTCAAACATCCGTGCGAAAAATTTAAAAACAATGACAACTTGGATGTAAACACCATGGCGCAACCAAAATTTGGTTGAATACTGCACGCATATTGAATTGACGGTTATTCATTAGTGTATTCATTAGTGTTCATTAGTTTATTTATAATTATCGGAACAGTCTATAGAACTGGAAGAATGATGCAATACACCATAATTACCAATCTGTATGCCACGTGCAACTGCAAGGCTTAAGAAATAGTTGCCGTTGAATTGAACTGATTTTTTAGCATAAGGAATGTATCTAAAATAAGCTATCAACTTATTTGCGTTGTACGCGTGTATTTGTGATGGTTTTAATGTTAATCAAAGCATGCTGTACTTTTGACTGTCATCTTTCGTTTGTTTACTTGTTTGCACGGTTTAAATTCTATGGTTTCAAAATGCCGCGCATTGAAAAAGACACGAAAATTAAGGATTTTGACACATGGATACGTGAAAACAGTGCAAATATGCGACAATTGGCGAAGCGCTTTGGAATTCATCACGCGAGTGTATAAATCATCATAACCAAGTTTGGGTAACACTGTTGTTTGGATGAACTGCCAGGAAGAGGCAGAAAAGCCGGATCTTCCTGCCCTGAATTATATCAGAAAATGGTAGCTTTAATTCGGAAAAACAAATCAATGTCGATACGTGATTTGGCCAACAAAGCGGGAGCCAGCGTCGGAGTTATCGAAAATCAACGTATCAAGAAACGGAACAACTTGAAAACTTACAAGAAGAAGCAAATTGCCAAACAAACTGCAGAACAGAAGCAACACGCAGCAACAAAAACCCGGAGGACGACGAGAGCTATGTCAAAGAGGACTCAAAAACCTTTCCAGGTCCACAATATTAAACTGCCGTCTTAGGAGAGGATGTATGCAATGCAGACAGGTCGATTCAAATGGAAAAGTTTAGTTTCAAATTGCTGGTATGGCAAGCAATATGTTCGTGCGGTATGAAGTCTACCATTTTTTACACTACTGGAACAATCAATCCGGAAATCTATCGATCTGAGTGTATGCAGAAGAGATTGCTGCCTTTGTTTTAGAAGCATAGCACTCCTCCACTGTTTTGACCGGATTTCACGTCGGCACATTACGCCAAAGCAACTTTCAATAGATTTTGTAGAGAAAGACATCAGTCTGCCAAATTGCCGATTGGCTCATCGAACGCTATTGGGCGTTTGCGAAGAGAGTCTTCAAAAGCACCAAAGGTAAAGCACCTGAGAATATACAGGAGTTCAAAATTTTTAGAGTAAGGCGTCCAAAAAATATGGCAAACACTTGCCCGGAGCTTGATGAACAGTTTTCGATCAACTATTCGCAAATTCGCAATCCCGTACAATAAAGAATCAACCATTTGTTCAACCAAAACATAATAGTTTCATCTGATTTGAAAGAAAATATGCGGATAACTTATTTTCGATACAGTCCTTAAACAGCAACGCCAATGGTGTTTCCAAAATGTGATTAACAAGCAGCCACATTATATCCCGGATTACAGAATTGATCGAATGCTTGCATGTCATCTATATGCGTTTCTGATCAAAAGACTAAATATGCACGTTTTTCTTCTACAATCTGACGCATTTCTACATAGTTTGTAGATAAACCGGCCAAATTAAAATATGAAATATTGAATTAACTTCCATTACTGCTGGAACTTGGTTGCTATTCATTAAAAGGCAGGCTGCTTTTTTTCGTTCATACAATCGTTAAAAATTCGTCATTCATAACTGAACGCACCGTGGCTTATGTCCAAGTTTATTTTACGTTCGTTATGTATATGTGTGTTTTTATAGAAGAACAATTGCATTTGCAGTTAAACGAACTGTTGTCGACACGATAAACATTTTTATCCCGGGAGTTGGAAGGTGATAGCTCTGTTGGGTTCCAGTGGCCCATTTCAGGATGCCTGATCACTCACGTCCATTCCGAGGTCACTTTCACTTACAACAAGCCTTGCATAAACAAATCAAATGGATATTAGTATTGTGCACACACTTCCATCATTAAATCACGTTGTTTTCAGGATGGCACATTTTTAGCAGTCTCGTTCAAGTTTGGTTATAATCAGATAGGTCTCACCGGATATTTTTCTGATGTTCAGACTTGGTTATGGTAAAGGATGCATTTTTGCCTCAATAGGAGTAGCATTCCACTATTCGAAAAATGTTGTGATACCATCCTTTTTCGAATGGAACAACATGAATCCAATTAGTACTTTGCGCACAAATGCAATGTGTGGGGGGGCGACCCCGGCGTAGTGATTAACATTCATACCTTTCACGTCAAAGTCACGAGTTCAAATCTCACCTCCGTACAAGTTACGAAAATACCCAAAAGGTAATAAAGGAATTTAAAAAAAAAACAAATGCAATACAACGAAAATCACAGGTAAAAAACACTTTCGAGAAGAAATTTTTACTTGAAAAATAAAAAAAAAACTTCTCAGGTCTCCGTCAGTACACCACGTGATGAGTGCCTTTTTACAATACATGTCAGCCAACCATGCGCGCATGCGCGTAGCTTCTTTCGTTGCTTCTGAAAAGCAAATGGCCATTTTCTGCGTTTCGCTGGTTTTTTGTTTATTTTTTTGTCCCTCCACAATCATAAATTCATTTGCGACAAACCGGAAAAGTACTCTTATTTGATCACTCATGTCCGGATGGCACAATACAAGCACTAACAAATAAACAACAAACAAAACTAAGCTGATATAACGCTTCCTTCGAGTGCATGGGAGAAGCACATAAAACAAAAAATGGGAAAAATACTACCGACCATCATACATTTTGAGATTTTATGATTTCACTGTTTGTTTAAGTTGAATTACGGATTTATTTTTGTTTTTCTTTTCGCAAAAACGACACAGCAAAAACCAAGTACGTCAATTTCAAAACACGACTTGCTGCGATAAGTTCATTTTACGTTCGTTATTCGTTTTTTTTTTACAATTAATACATTTTAGTATATACAACACCATTATTACAAACAGTTGATGTCCGTTCAAATGTTGTGTGACACCATTCAAATGTAATATTAACGTGTTTCGCCGGCAATAAACAATTATAGGTGTTTTTGTTGAGTTAAATTACCGCATTGTGAATTTGTTGTACTGCATGGAGCGTGGATTTTCATACATTCTTATTATTTTAACTTCATTATTAGCGATGCCTTCATTTTGATGTCTTAAAATCCAAGTAAGAGCATCGGAGGTGAACTTTTCGCTCATGCCCATCATTTTAAGTCATGTCACCGATTTGGGATCAACAGCGTTATAATTTTCACCCAAATCGCTAGTAATGCTATTTTTCACAACATTAACGTATTATCCTGTTGCACACTCAGCAATAATAAAGCCATCTTTCCCGTTTCTAAAGTTACGGTTCTTGAGTGTTTTTGGATTTAGTTGACTATTCTAAAATTTGCGAGTATCATCTCTATTCTGATTGGACTCTTTCGGTTTGATCACAATGACCGTAACATGCCTAAACTACCATCTGTAGTTATAAAACAACAAAATGCCTATGAATGATATCAAGTATATAGTATTTTTTCACAACATTCGCTTAGTGACGTTATAAACAATCATTTGTTGTTCTATATACAATGTATTGCATTTCAGTGCATGGTTGACGTGCCTGTTCTTTGATGAGATATTGGTTTTTACTTTTTTCTGTAAATGAGTAAGGAGTGTATCGAAAAGTAGTTATAAACATTCGATGCGTTATTACGCATAAACTACTGTATATATTTTTAGCGTGTAAGCGCCATTTGCTTTGTTTACATGTCAAAAATGATTATTCGGTTCATTCATTTCCGTTGATAAAGTTGTATTCAAAATGTCGCGAATTGAATTTGAGACTAAAAAGAAAATTCTGCACACTTGGTGCACCGAAAAGGGTGTTACTTACAACCAGATTGCGAAAAGAGTAAATGTTCACCCGGCAAGTGTAAAACGCATCATCGAAAAGTTTGGTAGGAGTGCTCCCTCAAGGATTTACCAAGAAGTGGCCGGAAACCCGGCTCCAGCAACCCGATTTGGACCAAAAAGTTGTGGATTATATTCAACGGAACAAATCTGCCTCTACTCGCGATCTAGCCAAGAAGTTCAGGACCAGCATCGGAATGATTCAACGAATCAAGCGCAGGAATGACTTGAAGACGTACAAAAAGCAGAAAGTGCCCAAACAAACTCCGGAACAAAAGTCTCGTGCAAAACCAGGGCTCGAAAGCTGTACAGCTGCATTTTGGACAATGTCGACCAGTGCATTTTGATGGATGACGAAACATACGTTAAAGAAGATTCAAGAACGCTACCGGGGCCGCAGTTTTATACTAAATCTGTTGGGAACGTGTGCCAACCGCAGATACGACTGTTGCGATGGAGAAATTCGGTCAGAAGGTGCTCATTTGGCAAGCTATTTGCACATGTGGCTTGCGTTCTTCAATTTTCTATACAAAAGGAACTATAAATGCTGAGATTTATCAAAAGGAATGTTTGAAAAACAGGTTGCTACCATTGTATGAAAGCACCAGTCCCCTCCTCTCTTCTGGCCAGATTTGGCATCGGCACATTACGCCAAATCCACTCTACAGTGGCTGACGGAGAATAACATCAAGTTCGTAGAAAAAGACATCAACCCACCAAACTGTCCCCAGTTGCGACCGATCGAACGCTATTGGGCAATAGTCAAGCGTATATTTAAGAAGGATGGTACAGTGTCCCAAAACATGACCGATTTTAAGAAAAATTGGGCAGTGGCATCCAGGAAGTGCACAAAGGTCACTGTGCAGAATTTGATGGCAGGTGTCAAATCAAAGGTACGGGCATTCTACAGAAATGAACATGATGACTAGTTTTTCCGTTTGGATCTTTTGTAAACATGTTAAGCTATAATAAACTGAAATAGTATGTTAATTTTAACCATGTTTTCATGCCTATTTTATTATTTGGAAGTTTATAACTACTTTTCGATACACTCCTTAGCTCCACCTTTTGATGAACCTGAGTCGTAGATCATTTGCAAGCAATTTGCATTCTAATAAATTCACCCACTGGGTTAGTCTCTATCGCCGTGTGAGTAAAACTGCTTCTGCTCTGTATCGCGTGAATGCTGCAAGTGTTGTACTCAATTATCAGCAATTATAAATGCAAACAACCAGTCGGTAATGTCCAACTCTCTTCGTAATAGCGACTAGCGCTTTAAATCATGAATCCGGTTTTCCTAGGTTCTTTCGTTTTCATCATTAAACCTGACGGAGTATGAACGCAGTACGGTATCTAATCGATTCGATCGCCGTTTGCATAAATTTGTCGTCGCCCTGCAATCGATCAAGTAATTCTACTTCACTCCATCGAACCGCTCTCGAATGGAATTGTTTATGGACAATTTCAACTCACATCCACAGATCTCGTGCCCCATATTTCCTAATCCAAGATTTTTCGCGTCAATTACAACGCTTGTGAAAATGAACGTTGCATGAAATCATCACTCGATAGCTATGCATTAAGTGCTCGGAGCCACTTAAAACGGATGAGCTCAGTGCAGTGAATTTCGAGTGCAAAAAATACATGCAAATTCCGAGAGCTACCGATTTGCGCATCTCTCAAGCGATTCGGTTCTGACGAAACCGCCGTGCAGCGAACACAAACACTGATCAAATTTCTTCCGACAGCTCGATTTTTTCCTCTTCTTCTTCTCCTTGTTCTGAGCAACAACCGATTCTAGAATTACATTCCCATTATGATGACACACGGCTTAACGGTGTTTGATTGTGTTCTCGGTCGGAGGGTTTCTTTGCTGCCACAGAACCTTAATTAGCGCTATAGTCGCGAAGTACAAAAGTGGAAAACATGTAAACGACGTGGAACAAATGATTCCGAGTAAATTAAACAGGTTCTTCGGTTACATCCCGTAGAAACTGGCGCAGGACGAAAAATCGCTTTATGATCGTAATTAGAGACATTAGAGAGCCGGCTAATGGTCTCCAGATAATGTTGGTTCTCATACAGACACACACACACACACACACGGGATGATCTCGAGACAGTTGCCTGGACCCTGCTGCGAACTAGCGCTGAATAAATACGTTCTCCAGTTCCAACCGCTCGTAACCTAAATCAACACATGAGCGAACGAGAACACTTTTCCCTCTGGAACTGGTGCTGGGAGGGGTGGTCCGAAAAGGGATCGAGGGGGGGGGGGGGTTGTACGGACTCAAAGTGCAGATCGCGGGAGGTCTTTCGTTCGATCGCAACTGGTCAGAACGCAGGCCAACGCTGGTTCACGCAGGCGATGCAATGAGGTTAGCGTGAATTACATGAAACGGTATTTTATTTGCATGCATGGAACGGGAGCAGTGGATAAAACGGACAGTGTGAGTTATTTCGGATTTTTAATGGCTCAACTATTGGATTGTTTGGTTTGGCGTGAATGTCATTTCATAGCATTTTTGATGAATACGCGGTATTTGTCGAGGTTTTATCGAAGATTCAGATGAAGTGAGTTTTGGGCCTGGATTTTGTTGAAGATTTTGTTGAATTTAAAGGGCGAACACGAAATTATTGCGACACCGAAAATGTCATGCCAATTTTCTTATAATGTTTAGAATCAAACCAAAATGTTAGGGTAGTTTTATACATATATTTACTTCAAAAATCAAAAGAAAAGTTAATCGATGGAGCCTTGAGTGTAAAATTGAACGCATTTTCGTTTGATGCCCTCCATCAAAGTCTTTACAGTGTCATCCGGTACCAGTTTCTCAGTTTCTTTTTTCCATTTTCTTAACATGTCCTTCTCGTCTTTGACTGTCTTCTTGCTCTTCCGAAGTTCCCGCTTCATCATTGCCCAGTACTGCTCCACCGGGCGCAGCTCCGGACAGTTTGGCGGATTCATGTCCTTTGGAACAAAATGGACAGAATTGGCCTCATACCACTCCAGGACACTTTTAGAAAAGTGGCATGATGCCAAATCTGGCCAAAATAGCGGAGTTTCGTCGTGCTGCTGCAAGAACGGCAAAAGGCGCTTCTCGAGGCACTCAGATTTGTAGATCTAGCCATTTACTGTGCCCTTTGTCACGAAAGGCTCACTCCTCAGTCCGCAAGAGCAGATGGCCTGCCAAGTGAGATATTTGGAGGCGAACTTCGACATTTTCTTCTTCTTAAATTTGTCGTCCACATAGAACTTGCTCTTGCCGGTGAAAAACTCCAACCCCGGAATTTGCTTAAAATCGGCTTTTATATACGTTTCGTCGTCCATCACACAGCAGCCATATTTTGTCAGCATCTTCTCGTAGAGCTTCCGTGCCCGAGTTTTAGCCGTCGATTGTTGCCGCTCATCACGGTTTGGGAAGTTCTGTACCTTGTATGTATGTAGTCCAGCTCTCTTCTTTGCATTCTGGACGTAGCCTGCGACATGCCGATCTTTTTAGCCAAATCACGGCTTGAGACGTTGGGATTTGCTTTAATCATCCGCTTCACCTTTCCCTCCGTCTTTTTGTTCTCCGGTCCCGGTTTTCTTCCAGCTCCTTTGCCGTGGTCCAACGTCAACCGCTCCTGGAACCGCTTCAACACTCTGGAGACGGTTGAATGGTGAATGTTCAACATTTTTCCCAACTGCCGGTGCGACAGGTCAGGAAATTCCAGGTGTTTGGAAAAGAGTTTGTTCTCTCGACTCGCGTTGGTTCACCTCCATTTTCGTTGAATCGAAAAACACGACTTCGAGGTTTGACAGCATGTAAACAATACACATCAATGAGAGAAGTGTGCAAAATTTGGTTGATTTTTACCCAATGGTAAAAAGTTGCGCCCTGTTGAATGTGTCGCAATAATTTCGTGTTCGCCCTTTATCACAGTTCAGCTTTTTGTCACTACAGCATCAGTTAACGTGTCAGTCTAAATCGAATCTCAAATTTGACGTTTTCACATTTTTGAGTATTCAAATAATAGACTAATACACATATTATTGTGCAATAAATCAAAAATCTACCTTTCTTACATTGTATACATTTTCCTACCGATTATCTAATTGATTAAATAAATTTGGAGTTGAATGACAGTCTTATTAGATGTTTATGACGTGACTAATGGTTTTTTATGCATAAAAGCACATAAAAAAATATTTTATACTACAAATACTGTTTATTCAACATACCAATGTATTCGTTGTTTCTTGCAACGAAATTGATTTGTAATATTTTTATGCTAAAGCTTGTTCACGATCAAAATCTGACAGATAAATTTGAAATAAAACAAATTTGCTGTTAGTTCAATCCAAGATGCATTTTTAATTTATTTAATTGTTCATTATTAGCAATCTTATTACAGTTACCTAATTAGGTGCATGAAGAAACTACGAACTTTTGAGTTTACTCTAGCCATTATGGTCTATGCAACCGATTTAGCTGCTTTTGTCCAAGATTTTCGTAATTTATCTATAGTTGTAGCTTGTTGTTTATATTGAGAGGTTCTCTCTTCACAAGAGCCCAATACCGCTCGATGGGTCGCAACTCCGGTCAGTTAGGTATATTCGCCCTCTTTCGGTACAACATGGACTCAATTCGCTTTATACCATTCCAAAACATCTTTGACGTAGTGACAAGATGCCAAATCAGACAATAATAGCGAGGAGCGTCATTGCTGCGTAGAAATGGTAACAATCGCTTCTTTAGAGCATTCTTCGCGGTATATTTCCTTGTTTACCGTTCCGGTAGTGATAAAGCGCTTGACTTGCTCTGACCACAGCTGCATGTTGCCTGCCAAACCAAATATTTGTTGGGAAACTTGGCCTTTTTCTTGGTCCTGAAATGCTCCTCTACCGTTCTTAGCATGGCAGTATAATAAGACATTCTGGGAAGCTGCTTAGAGTTTTCCAGCACATAAATTTCATCGTCCATTATAGCACAGGAAAACTTCGTCAAATATTCACGATACAACTGGCGAGCCCGGGTTTTAGCCGTCACATTCTGTTTATCATTACGGATCGGTACAGTTTTCACCTTGAATGGCTGCATACCTTGCCGGTGGTTGGATTGTATGCACGGAAGCTGGAACATTTTTATCTTCTCTCTCCTGCAGTATTTGCCTCACCTTCGCGTCCTTTCTGGCGGTTCCCTGACATCCGCTTTTGTTCCGCTCTCAGCTGGCTTCTATAGCTGTTGTCAAACGTGTATCGAAAGATTTTAAGAATGTTATGGACAGTGATTTGCATGGAAACTAAGCTTTTAACAAGTTCTTTTACTGACAGATCCATATTTTCATAGCGACCGCACACATTGCCTTTCTGCACTTGCTCTTCTTTCTTGACGCCATCTTCGATGTAAAAGCTTATAGTATCACTCAAATTGATTTTACACAATGAACAGAAATACGTTCAGGGGATGCCATTATGCCAGATTTATCTGGCCCTGCCAGACTTTGTATCGACAAAAAGACAAGAATAGAAACCCTGCATAATGCCAGACTTTTCAAAATTAGAGCAGATTAAAGAGCGTCGGCCAATCCCACTCCCCTAAAGCGTTAAGTGATTTTCGAGACCGCAGTTCTCGTCCACTGAAAACGATTTGTAGCTATTTTGTGCGAATAGGTAATCCGCCAAATATTCTAATAACACGCTTGTCTGTTACGGAAGTATGCGAGAATACGAGTCAAAAAATGACTCATTTTAGGACAACATTGGTAAACCTCTTTGACCCTTTTCAATTGTTAGTTCAGATTTTTAAATTTCCGTGTATTGCCAGATTTTGCCAGATTTTTTATTTGTGACATGCCAGATATTTTTCAAAAACTAATGGCAACCCTGGTTGCGACTGATATTTACAGGGTGGGATGAATGTATTCTTCAAGGCTCCAAGCTACGTTAACTAGGCTCTTGTATAATAATCTGCCTCCGCTGAAACCTCCAGATATCCCTGACTCGTTGACAACGAAAAAGCTTGTGTATTGTGGTCTCCGGTTCTCCAGGGCGCACATTACACAGTAGAGGTCTGCAATAACTTCGCGGCGAAACAGCAGTTCTCGATGCTTTTATTTTCTTATGTATTACCATGAACAAATTTGAGCGTTGTGTTGAAGTCAAAATTTTGCTGTAAATATTCTTGAAGATAGTGTTCAGTTACGTGTTTCTGCTGATACAATTCCAGGATGTGGTTGATCAGCAACGCTTTTGCTTTGATTTCAGGGCAATGTAGGTTTAAACCACCTCGATGTGTCGGCAAAATGAGGTTGGCCATTGCTACCCTTGCAATGTTTGACCATGCCAGATGAACTACCCGATTTCCGTCTTGATTTTGTTGATGAAACCCTTAGATTTCGCTGTATTTGAGGCCAGGTACCAGATTTTTGAAGTAACGTATTAGGATGATCTTTTGGATAAGATTTAGTTTTCTAGGACTATGCAACCAAAGTCTGGTCCGTAAACCGTTCAGCACCGATTGGCAATTCAATTTTTGAGCTTGTCTGATATTTTCTCTAAAAAGCACTCTAAAATATTCACGTAGTTTTCAATGTTTAGCCATTCGGTATCCGCTGATAAATTGAAATTTCCTACCATGACCGCAGTTGTCTTGCTTTTATTTAAGACCGCACCGGAGATTGAACCAAATCTAATGAAAATATTGGACACTTCTATTAGTTCTCGTTCATGATTAAAGAACATGGAAATATCGTCGGCATACGCGTTGAAGACTGAATTTGGGAGCTTTTTGTGAAATAGCATCAAGAAGTGGTTGTGAGCACAATACAAAAAGATGCATTGGCAATTGGTCGCCTTGTCTAACTGAACGTGCAATTTTAATTTCCTGTGTTAAGCTTCCATTTATAAGAACTTTCGAGTAAGACTTATCCTAATTGGAAGCAAAGAAGATCTACAAATTGGGGTTTAAAGTTCATCCTCACCATTGTTCGTTTAAGGAATTGGTGGCTTACTCTGTCGAAAGCATGATCAAGATCAAACAAAACTGGAAGTGCATTTTTACACTGGTGCTTCAACTGACAAAGTTTGGCCTGAATACGGCATTTTGATTCGTAGATAGTTCGGTGTCCATTCGAGCATTTTTGGTGGTCTGATAGCACAAACGGTAGCAAGCTGTACATCCGCAGTTTTAAGATTCTTGCAAGTATTTTGTAGTCATAATTAAGGAGGGAAATGGGACGATATCCGTTCATCTGTTTTATCGCTTCCTTTTTTTTTTGACCAGTACAACGATCCGTCATGGAATTGTCTCACAGAATTTCCTTGAAGAGCATCGTTAATGACGTTTGTAATTTCGCAACCGATGATTCGCCAAGCCTTTAGATAGAACTCTTTTAGGCAATCCGTCTGAGCCTGGAAATTTTCGGGAGCAACTACTTTTAATGGCAGAGTGAATTTCATCTTGTGTTACCGATCGTAAGAGATTTTCGTTCACATCGTTATGATCAGGAATCGCTTTGGTCGGTAGAAGTTCTGCCGATTCGTCTGTTTCTGTAGAAGCATACAAGGGCTTAAAATAGGTTCTGACAGTACGTCCTATTTGATCTCGATCCTGTATTTCATGGCCATCTTCTTTCTCTAGTGCTGATATGGTGCTTCCCGCTCTTTTTCCGTGGACTTGCGCAACATGAAAAAGTATTTGTTGATTCGCCGGATAGAAAGGTCTCGTTGATTTTCCGGAAGTTTTCAGAATCATCGTCGCTGATGTTGGAGCATTTGGTGCTTTAATATGATTGATTGTACGAATTTGTTCTGGGTTACCAAGATAATTATCGTAGGCTTCTTTCAGTAGACAGCGATACAACTCCGTGAATCCCGGAAATCACGATGAATGAGAGATGTTTTCCATTTCAAGAATGAGATAAGCTTTGGTTTCGTATGCTGGACCCACCATTCTATCCAGGAACGGTAGCTCCTTTTTTGCTCTTGCCCAGTATTGCCAATTCCTTGTTAATTTACTCATGACCTCCAAATCGTCAAGAATGTGTGGGTGAAGCTTCCAAACACCACG